>QFEM01013351.1:0-24435 GCA_003316205.1 Boletus bicolor
TCAGCATCTACTTTTTATGCACGGCGGGGATTATCATTCCCGAGAAATGTGGAGCACTTCGAACCCATCCGCCTCGGCTGGACGCTTCAGGGAAATCTTCCAATTCCCAAGCTTCCTAGTTACTTCCCGCCCGATATCATGAGTTCCTTGCCACCGCCTGCGAATTTGATCATGTTTCCTTCCCGATATGATATCGACTTTAGCTCTCTTGACCACCTCTGGAAGTTCAGAGTCTGCTAAGACCGCAGCAACGTTCGTGAGATTGAACTGATCTCCTTTCCCGCGTCTGAAATATGCAGCAACCGCCGTCACGAACAGAAGGGAGATTAAAATAGTCGATGCGATGACGTGCGGCATAGAAGACACGAAGATCTGTTGCACACTCGCTATGCAACCTGGAACGTATGAGGTCCCAAGCAAACCCGAGACGTATGCTGAAAAACAAGATAACACCAGGAATCATGCAACTGCAAATTCGGACAAGGACATGCTTACGCTTCATCGAGGCTTTTACCATCTGTGTATACCCTTGTGCAAGCTGGTCCGGAGGGAGAGCCCTGAGAACCATGGTCGTATTCTCATAGTTCACGTCAGACCATGGGATGCTATTCATCTGGTCGCTTCCGAATATAAAATCAGCTTGTGTTGCGGAGCCAAGGCCAAACCATGCAGAAGATGCCGGTCCCGAATCAGTCGTCAGTCCGGACAACGAATATGCGACGAGCAACGACGTCTGCGTCCAGTCGAGATTACCTTGTCTGGGGTATGGCGACGCACTGTCGGCGAGTGGCTGGACCGCTAGCGTCATCGACCCCTGTGTACGAATCTCTCGTGTTTCAATGGTGATATTTGGTTTGCAAACCAGGAAACCGAGTTCATAGTCGGCACCAATGGAGCTGAAGCCCATCGATGGGACATCAGTGAAGTCAACGAAAAGGGCGACAATGTCGATAGCATCTTCTGTACAACTTGTGGAGGTGCACTGGATGACTGACATGACCATAGCACCATCTGTCGGTAAATTGCCAGTCGTATAGTTGAATACAGTGACAGTGGGGTCATGTACGTTGATGCTGGTTACAAAGAACGAATTATACACCGCTGTTGCAAGCAGATATTCATATCAAGTACTTCATCCACACAAAAAATGAGTGTACACGCACGGAAGTAGGAACTTGGGACCGTAACTTGGAGATCAACCTCTTCTAGGTACACAGATACGGCAGTGCTCGGGACCTGGGTACTGTTCATGGTAAAATTGAGCGAGGTCGCAGTGAGGTTCACTGGAGTGGCCCATGTGCAATATGGATTGAAGCCAATCACATCTGTCAACCACCGCGCATTCGTTGTGGAGTTGAGGACCAGAGGCGTAGGAACAACAAACCCGGAGTATACACCCTGCGAGTCGTTCAAGACTGAAAATGAATAGGAGAGACCGATTTCTCGCTCAGCCCAAACGATCGCTGCAGCATATCCAGGTTCAGGCGAGAATAATGAAGGCAATAGGGTCTGCCCTCCCATTACGGGCCTGGAATCATCAGTAAGATCGAGTACGCACAAAAATTACTGCAAGCTTCTTACTGGTACAAAGAAAGTGGAGGAATAGCACCGACAGAGAATGCCATGACGGCGCCATCTATAAGAATAGGCTGAATACTCACTGAATATTGGTGTTTGGATCAGCCATAATCGCAGAGCTGGATTTTACTTACGCGCCGCGGGTGCTAGAGTGGAGACTGCCCAAACAACCACCGCTGCGATAAAGGCCGTGACATAGTATAACGAACAATGTCGATGTACAAGTACCATGATCGACTCAACGAGGCCGTAAGATGAGTTGGAAATTCCATTGACAGCAGCCAGCGCAACCCCGCGACTGTTTTTTTGAGCACAAAGGAGACGGAGAAATTCCTCAGACTAAAATCGATCAATGCTATGAAGGTCCCCGAGTAAACATGCGCTCACCTGAAGCTCGTATAGAAGCCCTTTCAGCGGGAACAGGGCAAGACTGATAATGATGATGTTGATAGTAGTTATACTAGCTCCAAGGTTGGCTAGTTAACGGCAAAGTCAGATATAGTCAAGATTGTAAGAGCCAAGTGCTTACTTATGAATTCTGACGTTATGTCAGTAGACACGTTGGCTGGCACCACCCGATAGTGAACCACGTAGCAGAGAGTAAGGTACGCAACACTAATAGCGGGGACGAAGAACACCAATGCCCATTGCCATATAGAGATGAGCAAGGGCTCGCGATCACTCTGACGGCTTTCGAAAGGAGATAGCAAAGGGACACTAGATGATGGAGTTTGCTCAACGTCGTGAGGGTCCTCATCATCACCATTTGTGCCTGGAGGATGCACGGTATCAGATACCGCGGGGGGAGAACCACGGTGGTCCGATTCAAGGTTGTGGATGGGAGTCATCTCTATGTTCGACATACAGCAGAACTCGAAACCAAGGGATTTGGCGCACGAAGAAACTGGGGATCATCTATTTAGAGAAGCTCCGAAGATGACGTAGATGGCGCTGTGATTGTGCTACGGCTGTGGCCGATGTTGAGAAATGGGGTGTTGGCAACGGCAAGTTGACCAAACAGTTGGTCTTGGACATGGTCACATCAAACACGCAGTGAGATGTGATCAGGGTCATTGAAGGGATATCAAAACTCATGCTTCTTTAATCGAACCCGAAAAAGTTGACAGCCTCAGTACGAAGGTATTCATATGATGCGGACGGATCCAGGCTTATTTTCCGAGGACATGGTAAGCATTGTGTATTTCGGTGGCAAAGACGAATAACGATGGACAAACCGTGAGCCAAAAGGTACGCTATGTCCGGATTGTTCCTCCCTTGCATATGCCAAAGTAGCAAGAAAGGACACAGCAATCAATGCTTACAAATGGGGAGTACTCGAAACAAGACAAGGTGGTATGTATCTGGTCTTGCAGCGCCCGTCACGGGTAGCAGGCGGGATCAATGTACAGCAAGAGCCTGCATGTCGGAGGAGGATGAAACAAACGTCTTGCTGTATTTGGCAGCTGAGAAACAAAAAAAAATTTCACCCAGATCGTATGTTGGGCGGCTAGGTATGCTTGTTTGAGTATCCCACTCATCGCCCAATGATCAACTGCAGGAAGATCGCACCGCAATGACGGTTTCATTAAGAGCGCCTTCGATGCACTGGCGAGGAGAACATCAAATACGGAATGTATTATCAATGTTAGTGCGTGGTGATCTCGATAAGGACTATTTCAACTCAAAATTGAGCCATAGGCACTTTCTGCAGGACTCTTTGCTCCTCGTCTCTCGCTCGACTTGGGATGTTACCACTGATTGTTATATCATTGTTGCTCACTTCCGCCCGGGCCGATCCTAGTGAGAGAGTGAACATTATTATGTGGAGTTTCACTAACCTCGTACCAAACAGCATGGGTCAGCCTCCCCATAAATGTTCCTGTGAACATGTCGGACACGGTCTTCAATAGTCCGCTTGTTCCAATATTGTATGGGACACCCCCTCAGTTGATCGACACAACTCTCGACCTAAACACCGCCAAGCTTGCGGTCTATTCAAGCGGCTGTGTTTTATGCGGTGGAAATACATCCTTTGACCCCACCCTGTCCACCACATTCCAGGTATTTTTCATTCGTGCCAACCACCACTACCATCCAACATACTGGAATACTAGGCGCTGAATTATTCATGGCCATACAATACAGTAGACTATTTCGGAAATATGAGCAGTGACACGATGAGCTTTGGTGGCATTTTATCATTACCACAGACCGAGTTTGGTTGGTTTTTTTTTCCACATTCCGCTCGTGTTTCTCGCCGGCTGACTTGATGTATCAGGTCTCATAGAAACAGGCGGCTCTAACGAGTACAACTACCTGATATACAACGGACGCCTGGGCATCTTCCCCGATCCCGTCAATGCTACGGCTGCATCTGAGCATTTCTTATCTCAGTTGTATACAAGCAACCAGCTTCTCAATCCAGTGATCGGAATGAAGTTGGACCCGTCCAATCCCAAGATCACAATCGGGGCATTGGACGACAGCGATTATCAAGGAAATCTGAATTGGGTGCCAATCATCACACCGAATGATTCGTGGAGTATTAAAAATATATTCACCATGGACGGATTGAAAGGTTACAATAGCAGCTTTTTACCAAATAGCTCTGCTACATACGCAACTGTAGATTCAGGTATGTGTGTGGGCTGAAGTCAGTCAGTTTAATTGTTGACGAAGTAACATTTGCCAATCCCGCGTTCTAACAGTCTTTATCGGTGTCAGTATGCCTCAGCTTCAACCTTACCTTGGTCAAACGGGGTATGCTGGTCCGATCAACTATACCATCGAACCAGTCACCGGGATTGTCGCCTATGTCTGCAACTCGTCTGAGTACACACCCTTTGTGGCTCTTACTGCAACCATCAATGGAGTAGATTATCCCATGGACTCGACAGGAAATCTTTTGCGCACGTTGTCTCCGCTCGCGGAGTGGGGTACCTGTTCTGTTGGACTAACCGAATGGAATTCATCAGAACCTCGTATTAACTTGGGATTGCCGTTTCTGAGAAGCGTTTACTTGTGAGTAGGCCGACCTCATATTCTAGCTGCCGAAATCGTTGGCATCGAGGAAAATTGTTGCTCATCACGTCGTCGACCATTTGTGCAGGGCGTACCGTTTCCCCACAGACTCGTGTCCTGGGTTCTACGGCTTCGCATTTCCGTCGGGAAATATCAATCGCACTTCATCACAAATCACACAGACGCCCACATCGACGCCCACGCAGAGTGCTCAGTGCCTCATGTTTACCAGCCCCACAGCAACACCTTCGCCAAGCTTCCGGACGGTCCAACAAATGCAAATGTCAACTCAGAAATATCAGGTGTGGGGAGAGCAGATGGTCGTGAGTTTGTTCGGAGAGGGAGGCTTGGGGGGTAGCCTCGAGTGGAACCTGACTGGTTGGATGTAACATTAGCTGCTTCTCTGTTTCGGTTGTCCTTGGTCTGCCTGGTCGTCCTTGGCCAGATGATTGATTAACTGACGTCTGATCGCACTGAAAAAATGAATAGGTTAGGGGGCGGCAATGACAGCGAATTCAGTGGTCAAGCTACCATCATCACCGCTCGACTCGCGCATTGGTGGGGGCAATGGAGCTCAGGAGAGATATCACAGATGTTCCAAACGGTCTATCAATACGCCCGCAACAGAAGATGGGCGGTCTTGTTCATCAAGCGAGATGGCAAGGAAGATGATATTCGTCTACGGCGTTTGATAACAAGAACCATTCTGAATTTGTCGCTTGTTACTGTAACCTCCGATCAAATGATGACTTGCCTGAGACATCATCGTTCCATTCGCAACCTGATGGACTTCGCTTACGGTGGTCGCCCAAAGTCTTGCGGGAAGATCCGGAGTCACTGTGGTGGCGTGAATTTTATGATCCACGACTCGACGAGACCATCTGGGAATTGGGCGGCCACATTTGACAATGTACACCGTGTACACTATTCCAGAACCACTCCAGTAACTTTCTTTACAAAGACATTCTGCTTGCCAGATTTATTAAGGCTATTAAAAGTCATCCGGTACTGGACCTAAGTTAATAGGCTTCAACAGCCGATAATGCTGCAATCAAGAGGTCAACGATCGACCCATCCTTGGCCAGAACCTATGTATCATCAATCCTCCTTTCAATGTCTATGATGTATTCCGCAGCCCCAGACATCCATGCCGCTTCACAACAGAGTGCATGAAGCGCCAAGTACTCACGATGGGGAAGAGGTAAGTTGGTCCACTACTACGCTTGACTGTTGAAAGATCAGTGAGTATAATGAAGTGATCAAAAGGGCGAAAAAAGCCTCGACTTACAGGTGCGGATGAAATTCTGCAGATATACTGCGGCTAGCCGCATGAACTTTGGATGGTCCGAGTGCGCTGAGACAATCTCCCGCTGAAGTTGTCCTTGGGGATTACCGGCGGGTGCCAAGCGAAACAAGTGACCGAGGGCGGGAGACAGCCCTCAACAGATGCGACACGAGATGCTCTAGCTTCGGCTTCGAGGGTGAGGCATTAGTTGTATGCGTCATGAAATGTACTTTGCGGAAAGGGATTTTCGGGGAGTGGCTCAGGGGACATGGCTTGGACCAGCGAGGACAATTGGATCGAATAGCTGACAATGTGAGGCTGACCGACGGCTGGTTTCGCTTTCGCCTGCGTTCCACTGTAAACAAGTCGATGACGAAAACCAGACTCTCAAATAGAAAGTGGAGCTGACAAGTGGAGTAGGGATGAGTGCATGTTCCAAGTACCTAGCAGGTCACAGACAGGCACTTGGCCGTTTCCGGGAAGGTCGAGAAAATAGAGAACAAGGAAACAAGAAATACTTGAGAGTTAGTTACATAATTATGTAGCCTCAAAGCGTACACTGAGAAAGTGCTGCTGAGTCATCCTGCTCGGTACGCTTTTGCCCTAGTAATCCGCGTTCAAGTTTGCTGACCCACTCCGAGTCGGAACGCAAGTTCTTCTGGCAACTGGGTGTGAAGGTCGTCTGCCTTCCAATGCCCTTCGCACGTAGCTTTCGGGCCAACACCGCCTGCCGTGTGCGCCAGTTGGCTTCTAGACAGCCAACACCACCGCACACGATCTCATCACGACCCACAGTCTCCCCAGGCTCACTGATTGCAAACCAATCAGCCTGCCAGAGGTCCTTTACATTTTCAAGACACTCCCCTGCGCGGTCATCGCCGCTTCTGTTCTATCCACGCTGGCCGAACAGCAAGTCGGGTAAACCTACTGACGTTGCCGAGCCAGAGGAGTCCGAAGCCGCCGACTCGACGCGCAAGACGAGTAGTAACCATGTACGCATGGAGGGCTCACAGGATGAGGATTCCGCTGCCTCGGGTTCCTCAGCCGGTTCACCACCCTCGTCCTCGAGCGGGGACGACAGTGATCCAGCCGATTCCCCGCCTCCTCCACCTCAACGGACTCCCACGCCGAGTTCGATAGCCAAACAATCCGTCCCAGAAATATATCCACAAGTTCTTGCTCTCCCTATCGCTCGACGCCCTCTCTTCCCCGGTTTTTACAAGGCTGTTGTCGTTCGCAATCCTGCAGTAGTTGCTGCTATCAAGGAAATGATGAAGCGTGGACAGCCCTACCTTGGTGCTTTCCTTCTCAAGGACGAGAATACTGATAGCGACGTCATCACGGATATTAATTCGGTACACCCTGTTGGCGTTTTCGCTCAGATTACGAGCGTATTTTCCGCAACTACTGGTTCGGGCGAAGAAAAGGAAGAAGGTCTCACGGCTGTCTTGTACCCTCACAGGCGGATAAAGATATCGGAATTGCTCAAGGCTGGAGAACATCCACCACTCGCTAATGTTGCACCGGAAGATGCCCAAACTGTCACGCCACCAGAGACGCCGCCCTCATCCCCGTCGTCCGAGTACGCCAAAAGCGAGGTCTCCAAGATTCCTCCTGGTAAATCAATGAGTTCTTGTTGTATGTTGTGATATTGATATGGCGACAGGTCCGGTACAGACCTCATTCTTGCACAACCATGCCATTTCGATTGTCCAAGTCGAGAACCTCCTCACCCACCCCTACAACAAAGACGACCAGTATATCCGTGCCTTTATGTCAGAAATTGTCTCCGTGTTCAAGGACATCGCTCAGCTCAACCCACTCTTCCGCGATCAGATTACCAACTTCTCGATCAATCAAGTTGCTTCGAATGTCTTCGATGAGCCTGATAAGCTTGCAGACTTTGCAGCGGCTGTGTCAAGTGGCGAAGTTGGCGAGCTTCAGGATGTCTTGGAGAGTCTCACTGTGGAAGATCGTCTGCGCAAAGCGCTCTTGGTACTCAAGAAAGAGCTTATTAACGCTCAGTTGCAGAGTAAACTCTCTCGCGACGTCGATAGCAAGATTGCCAAGAGACAGCGCGAGTACTACTTGATGGAACAGCTAAAAGGCATCAAGAAAGAACTTGGCATGGAGTCAGACGGCAAGGACAAGCTCATCGAAAAGTTCAAGGAACGAGCTGCTGCGTTGAAAATGCCTGAGGGTGTTCGGAAGGTCTTTGATGAGGAGCTGAATAAACTTATGGGCTTGGAACCTGCAGCCTCGGAGGCGAACGTGACCCGCAATTATCTTGAATGGCTCACTCAGGTTGGTTTTCCTTTCTTTCGTACCATTTATGTACTCATTTCTCCTTCTAGGTCCCTTGGGGTCAACATTCTTCGGAGAACTATTCCATCGCGCATGCCCAAAAGGTCCTTGACGAAGATCATTACGGCCTCAAGGATGTAAAAGACCGTATTCTCGAGTTCCTTGCTGTTGGTAAGCTCCGCGGGACGGTCGAAGGAAAGATCATTTGCCTGGTCGGACCTCCTGGCGTCGGAAAAACCTCTATTGGCAAATCCATTGCACGTGCATTAAACAGACAATTCTTCCGGTTCTCGGTCGGTGGCTTAACCGACGTTGCTGAGATTAAAGGGCACCGGAGAACCTATGTCGGTGCACTTCCCGGAAAGATCATCCAGGCCTTGAAGAGGGTTGGTACGGAGAATCCTCTAGTGTTGATCGACGAGGTGGACAAGATTGGAAGGGGAATCAATGGGGATCCAGCGAGCGCGCTACTAGAGATGCTGGATCCTGAACAGAACAACGGGTTCTTAGACCATTAGTGCGTGTTGGTTTTTCTTTCATGTGAGGTTACATGTTGACCTGACACATTAAGTATGGATGTCCCCGTCGATCTGTCCCGTGTTCTTTTCGTTTGCACCGGTGAGTAACCACAACATTTTCTCTGCAAGACTTGTGCTCATAAATTTGGTGCCAGCGAATACTCTTGATACTATACCCGCTCCCTTACTTGATCGAATGGAGGTTCTCGAAGTCAGCGGCTACGTCTCGGAGGAGAAATGTGTCATTGCGGAGCAATATCTCGGTCCTCAAGCGAAGGAAGCCTCTGGCCTCAAAGACGCAGACGTACTCCTCGACCCATCCACCGTAGATGTGCTCATCAAGTATTACTGCCGCGAGAGTGGTGTGCGAAACCTGAAAAAACACATCGACAAGGTACGATTCTACGAGGACTTCTCGCGGTAATCTCTGATTCTCCCTCGGGGATTTTTCGCAGATATACCGGAAAGCAGCGCTCAAGCTGATCCTGGATCTTGGCGAGGACGTGTTCCCCGAACCAACACCAAACCCCGAGGTATCGAGTGCGGAATCGCGGACAGTGGAATCCCAAGAGCCGCGATCAAACGAACCGAACGAAGCATCTACCGAATCCTCGACCCATGAACCATCAGAGCGCAAGAATGTGACGACTCAAGAACGCCAACCACTCAGAATCCCTGAAAATATTCATGTCAGGATCACTCCGGAGAATCTCAAGGATTATGTTGGCCCCCCTGTGTACCACAAGGATAGGATGTACGTCGCTCCTCCGCCACCCGGCGTTAGTACGGGTCTAGGCTATCTGGGCAATGGGTCAGGCGCTGTCATGCCCGTCGAAGCCACAGTGAGCACCTGATCAATATTTGTGCAGCAATTTGAGCTCACGTTCTGCATTAGAGCATGCCAGGCAAAGGTGGTCTGCAGCTGACTGGAAAGCTTGGCGAGGTCATCCGAGAAAGCGCCCAGATCGGCTTGAGCTGGGTCAAAGCACACGCGTACGAACTCGGAATAACCACGTCGCCGGACGAGCAATTCTTGACCGATCGCGACATCCACGTGCATATGCCTGAGGGTAGCATCGGCAAGGAAGGGCCTAGCGCCGGGACTGCTATCCTGTCTGCCTTTGTGTCGCTCTTTACGAAGACTCAGATAAGTCCTGACATTGGTGAGCATTTGTTTGGTTACTTGACGGGCATGTGGTCGTTGCGTGTAGCTGACGTACACTGCCTTGTGGTAGCGATGACCGGCGAAATCTCGCTCGTGGGTCAAGTTCTTCCTGTTGGTGGGCTGAAGGAGAAGATCCTTGCGGCGCACCGAGCAGGGATTAAGACGATTCTCGCACCTGCTGCTAACCGCGCTGATATTGAGGAGAACGTTCCGGAGAGCGTCAAGACCGGGATCCACTTTGTGTATGTGGAAGATGTGAGGGAGGTATTGCACGAGGTATTCAAAAGTGAGACTGTCGCCGAGCGGTGGAAAGACACCCTGTCGATATGAAAGCCCGGAGCGACCCGAAGCTGAGAATGTGGTGCGCAGCATTGTGGTGTGCGCGGGGGATAGCTTTACCTTAATCATGCTAATCGGTTAGGAGTCGACAGTTTTCTGGGTCAGCTATGTTTGCTGGGCGTGGTTAGGGGTGGCGGGCATTCGACTCGAGCGAGGGTCACCTTGAGGTGGAATGCACACCGCACGCAGCGTCGTCGGAACATGCATGCGCATCTTTCGAACCTCCTTTTTTTCACGCAAAAATGATGTATTCCGGACATCGTTTTGCACATACATAGAGGTCATGGACATCCTTTCCTTCGCATCTCTCTTTTGCTTTCCTTCATATCTATATCTACATAAACCTTCAACACCTCATGTATCATAACTACACTTGTGCAACCCCAACTCATGATCAGGCATGGATTTCGGTGGAGTTGTTTTGCTATACATGCTGACTTCCAAGGATGGCAATTTGGGAACGTTTGAGTTATGGTATTTCAGGGTCATTATATGTGCATGAAAGTTGTCGGTTCCACCGTGACCATCGATATCGATATCACAGTTTTCTCAGTCAGAAGCTGACAAAAAGGTGAACATGCATCTTGTTGAACAATGGCGGTCCTCATGGCGACATCTCTCGACAGGAACAGCGTGCAGTTGTATAAACATCCAGGGTCTTTCAAGTTGGTTGCGAACGACCACCCACGAGGAAGGGGCCAACAATTATTCGCAGCTACTTCACTGTATCAGTCCTCGACCTGAGTGCCCATCCGTAACATAGGGCTGGTCGGTCCGCAACCCGATCACGAGCAGGGTTGTGTTTCTCAAAGATACTTGGAGAATCGACTTGGAGGACACAGAACCAGTGGGGAAAACATATCAGACGTTCATCTGCAACGCAGTGTATAACGTTATCGCTTGACGACTCTACCACCGACCATTTGAGAGCTGTGATTGGAGGACAGCCGGTCAAAAAAGGAGATCTAGGGTCGCCGCTGCGCTAAAACCGGTTCAGCCTGAGCTAACCCAAAATAAGATGCTAAACCAGCAGTGAATCAGCTCTTAGGTCTGCAGATGCTTGCACAGCAAGTGTGTCCAAAACATTGCAAGGTTCCAGAGGGCGGTAACGTCAGGTCCACGACCAAGACGCAGATCTTCATGACCGCAGGCTGGTCAGACGTCAAGAACGAACCTACCGGTCACATCAATTATGTATAGATTGGTGCTAGAGGACGTCGGAAAGAGACTCTGTAATGGATTTCGAGTCAACGAAACAGCTAGTCAAGGTCATGCGGGACGCCATGGAAGGTTGATTTCAGTTTCTTCATTTCTGCGTTCACGAACTGATATGAAACCCTTCAAAGCTCGTTGGCTTCTTTTTGCGCGGGTGTGCTGTACTGTGATATCAGGCCTGGCAATGTCATTATATTCGTAGAATGAGGACGAAAACGCGCGAGGCCTGCTGATCGACTGGGATCTAAGCAAAGAGATAAGTAAGACGAAGAAAAGACGACTTGATTGCACTGTAAGGACTGTTATAGTTTCGCTTGGATGAATTTGCTGATTGGAAGGGACGTGGCAGTTCATTTCGGCTGCTCTACTTCGAGATCCTCAAAAGGTGCAAGACCTCACAGACGACCTGGAATCGTTTCTGCATGTACTGATGTGTCCGACTATCCGTTATGTTCTAAGTAACCTCTCGCCAGAGCAACGTAACGGGTACTTGAAGACCATGTTTGATGAATACTACCAGATGACGGAAGGAGCAGAGGGGTGCGATTCCAAAGGCGAGAAGCTTGGTGCAAAAAGTTATATTCCCGCCAAATTAACTCTCAATCCCTCTCTCCTCTCCTTGGCGTCCTGAATCAGCTCAGTTCAGTTTCCAGCGCCATCTATGGTCCGAATTCGACGGAACGTGACGTGCAAGTGTTAGAATCCATACTTCGACCATCATTGTCAGAATTCGGGAAGACGGTACTGCAAAATCATGTCTGCTACCTTTACCAACAACGTCTGGAGCGCTTGAAGGACTCGACTTGGTTCATTAACACAGTGGAAGAAGCCCTCGGTAATGAACACTGGCCTGACCAAGATGCCAGCAATCCTAATTTGCTTTCGCCTTCGGATGGCGCATCAACAGCCAGACAAATGGCAGAATTTCAACAAGATGGCGGGTAATGAACAAAGATCCGCCCCGTCTTATTACCCCAGCGGATCTTTGCAATCCTCCAAGCGCGGGCGCAGTCCCTCGTTATCAGTACCTGAAACTGATCGAACACGCTTGCCCCCGCGTGGTGATACTAGTGATGATAGTTAGGTGATATTTGACACTCGGATGCTGTTTTGGTGTATCTACACAGTATACGCTGGACGTTCAGTCTGAGTCGGTCGAGTCAATGGCACAAATATTAGTGCTGATCCATATAACTAGCTGCTTCATCAGGCTTATAGTCACCTCCAACCATATTAGTTGTCTCGTTTACATAACAAACTAGTTCTCTGATAAAGCTCGTGATCTAATAATATGAGCCAGTGGACGAGCGTCGACTCGGAGCATGCAAGTAGGTCCAGCTTCGTATGGTACACTGGCAGTCTCAGGCCACTAGGTGCTTATTGCCTGCCGGGCCGTATGCCAGTCTAGGGGTGAGTCTCTGCAAAAGACATCAATATTATGCCGGTGTGGTGCCCTTTATCCAGCATCTGATGCTCTGCAAATTACTTGTGTCACTCTGTATGCAAGTTAACAGGAGTGTGTGGGCTTTTCGTAGCAAAGTTCGATGCCTGGTTTATCCTTTCATCGTGGACATTTCCTAAATATTGTGAGAGTGAAAGAGGTTTGCGAACCACTGCCAGGGTCGTCGCCACATCTCATCTCCACTTGACTCTATGCAAATAGTTCCACCACTCACCCAGCGCGACGTTGCTGCCAGCCGTTCGACTCACAAGGGTAAAATAATTTGCGCCACCGCATGGATCAGTTCCACGGTTTTCATGGTTCAGCAAGAGGGTTTGAGGCCGCTGCTGCGGTTCTGAAGAGTTTAATTTTACAATACTGGACCGCATGCATGGTGTGGTGCCAACAAGCTGGCACTCACTGGTCTTGAAGTATAGCGGCTCTGCTTTAGACCCGGCTGGGCCTTGCGGACTCCAAGTTCCCTGCGTTCTCTATGTGCAATGTAGTTGGCGTGGGCTTACCAATTTAAAGCTATACTTTATGTCGTAGAACGACGAGTGCGCAAGAATGACTTAACCCAAATGACTGAGCCCTTTGTGAGGGCCGGGGACAAGACTTCTGATTAAGTAATCCCCTTGTACTACCTGACCTATATACTACGAATATATGTCTCAGATATATAAGCCTTGCTCTTGTCCACGCCGATGAGGCCGAGCTTGGTTTGCTCGTGTTTGTACTAATGGACAGTCGCCGTACTCCAACACTTTACATAAGTCGACTCCTGACCACACGATCACTCGTTTCAGATCCATACGTGACGTCTCAGACTGACCTTCTAGTCCCTGGAGGAATTCTGTACTTACCAGCATATGGCTCCAAGTTCAGGGTTAATTTGCAACTGGTTCCCCACACACTCTTGGCACATTTCACGATGGTTTCAGGAGGATAAAATGAATGACAGAAGGACCTTGGTCATCTATTACCTGTACCTTTCACTCAAAATGTCTACCTTCTCGACTTCCCCTTTCGGCGCGGCAGAAGCTTCGATGAGGGCTATGTAACTATGTCTTCATCCGACGTCGGGGCAGTTGGGCTGCACCTGACCACCATAGAATCGCAAAGCCTCCACCGATTGATGAATCCCCTCGATCAGTGTTCGTCGTTGGGGTCCGCCACCACTTCCGTATTATATTCGGATCCCTATGCTTCGCGGTCCAAGTTCAGGTCGACAGCCTCGAGTTTCATCCATTCTCTTTCACAACGCCTCTTGACGGTCACGTACACATTTCACCTCCGCGTTGTGACAGCTGAGGCGATAATACCCTTTGACGTGCACGAACAAGCCTAATATGGACTGCCACAACATTCTTGAGTGAGTATACTCCTCGGGCTATTCTCGGGCTGAAACCTGAGGTCCTGTGTGGCGCGTTTCAAGTTACAGCTCTCACCTGTCTGCCCTCTCCGGGGTGCAGGCTGTCTTACGCCCTTCATCACCCAGTAACGTGATGGATTGGTATGCCCACCCCACGCCGTCTTTTGAACGTAATTTCGTGCGTTTCTTTCGTCCCTGCACTTTTGTTGAAATACAAAACTTATGAGGTACTTCTATCGTCTGCAACACACGGCACGGCAGTGCTCCAATTATACATGCTGTGGCCGGTCCCTTGCAGACCTACACGAGCTCGTCGATCACTTCGAAGAAACGCATGTTATAGTGATTGGTCCCAACGGCAACGATGCATACCCTAGCCCTCAAATGGGTTCCAATCCTGATTCGCCTTCCTCTTATCATTCCGCGATGCCCTTTGCAAAGGCTGTCTTTGCGGATCGCCGTGCACGTATCTCCATGGAGACTCCGGGTGCCGCGCACAGTCACTGTACCTCTGTGACACACACGTTGGCGACCGATTTTGACGTGCTCTCCGTGGACCCCATGGCAGACCAGCTTTGCTTGCCGCCGTCTTCGTTTACAGCAGATGTGGGTTGTAACACTGAGTGGCCTGCATCTCCTTTGACTCCACGAATGGGGAAGAAGCGGCCTCGTGCACGCGGAGTTTCGAGAAGGCGGGACAAGTCACATAAATGTCCGGTGAGTAATGGCGTGGGGAATGGGGTCGTTTCCGAGGGGCATGACCGCTTACGGTCTCTCCCGATTCATGGGTAATTTAATGTTATTAGCGCCCAGGTTGTACCAAAGTAGGTTAAATTTCTGATTGGCTCCTAGTGCATGCTCTGACAGGTGAAACCTAGTCGTATCTAAACGCAAACGGCCTCAAGTACCATTTGGAGAAAGGAACGTGCAGTCTCGAACCGACACCATGCTTGGTCGAGGCACCATCCACGTAGGTTCCGCCTCTCGATCGGATCCTTTTCTGGTGCGAACCTGATACTCTTCCGGTAAAGGGCCGAAAAGAGGTTTCATAGTACTGTACTAGCATTACCCCGCACTTCGATTTCCGTGATGCCGTCGAACGAAACATGAAAAGGCGGCCACACCTCAGATCCGCCGCTATACACGATCTCAACTTTCCCCACGCCGGAGTCGGCTCACCGTATTTGATCTGAATCTGTACTGTGGTTGCTGCTGCTAAGTTGTTGTGTAACCTTTCCCGTCTGCTGGCTGTACCCAACGAGCCTCGCTTTGCGCGTTGCTGGTGCGACCTCGTTACCTGATCGGATGCAGACCAGTCTCAGTCGTGTTTCAGTCGTGTCTTGCAGTTTCAAATCTCAACGTCAAGTACATACCGTTTGCTGAGCAGTAATTAGCTGTCTCACGGCGTTCTCCGGGAGTTCCCTGGAGTTCGAGTTACTATGTTACAATTGCTACCTAGAAGGCACTTGGACAGGTCATGGCAGATAGTATTAAGTGACATGTGCCTTGTGGTACCACAATAATATATGTAGTATGTTGGCTCCACAACGTGTGTGCCTGAAGAGCCATCGATCATGGCGATCGATGATCCGGGGCGGAAGGAATCGGAACAGGCCCATTTGCCACTGGATCAGTAGCGTACGCAAGGAAGGAGATCCGTGAGCGGCGCAGCGTTTTTTGGCATTGTGTGGACAACGGGTACGGAGATTACGTGAAGATGAATGGGCCTAGCCAAACAGGGGGCGAGAATGAAAAGGAAATATGAAAGTGGAATGTGCGCCTGTTGACGGATTCACATGTGACAGACCACATGGATGGTTTGACCGCGTTCGGGTAGCACAAGGCGAGCTGTTCCGTAGCGGGTCGACACGAAAACAGACAAGCGCAGCAATCGAACAGTCGATTGGCCCTTGCAGCAAAGCCATCTAAAAATGGTGGATGGCCATTGAAAGCCATATTTGCCATAAATGATATAATTTTATTTAATTGGTTAGCGGGTCGGACCGAGCTATTTACCTGTTTTGGTACCACACGGGAGTAATTTGTAAGTGGACGGACAGCTGCTCGACGCTCACAAGGTCGTCTCGTCATCAAGCCTCCTTCTCTCACCACAACGCACACGGCCTTCCCGCCGTTCGTTGCCTGCCACCATCGTCAACGACGACAAGCCCAAGTCACTGGGTTAGAGCCCCCGTCGCCCACGGATCACCCGTTCTCCTCGGTTGCATCATCAAGGAATCGTGATTGTTTCAACAACCGGATTCTGCCCGTGCAATCCTTCTTGGGCCCTTCCACTTTTTACCTCGTCTTCTTCCGCTTCGAAAGGACTGATTATATATCCGTCTCATTTATCGTGGTAATTCCTCGCAGCTTGCTCCTTTCTGCCGCAACCCATGTTGGCCACCTTTCCTGTCCCCATTCTCTCTGTCACTGCAGAGGCTGTCAGGGATCTCCAGGGTCAGGACGCGCTCTACAGTCTCTGGACAGGTGAACTTGTTGTATTGCAATGCATCCTAACCCTGACTTTCTCTGTTTTATCAGTCTTTACAAAGTGCAAAGAGTCTGTCCAAGATGGTCGTCGCCTAGAGAACATCTCTTGGCGGTTGTGGTATCGTGAGCTTATTCAGGCACGAGTCTCTTACCAGCCACCCACCCCGGAATTGGTCACACCTCATCCGAAAGACGAGCGGTCCTGCTCTTCGTACTTCCCCGCCCATACCGACGAGAAGGTGTCGCCCACACTTCAGGGTGAGCGCCTGTTCCCTAAAACTGCCTAGTGCAGCTTATTTCGGGTCATCGCTTATTCCCTGCTCTTTACCTTCCTTGTAGTCCTTTCATCCGGGCTGCCGTCGCCTTCTGATCAGGCATCGCCATCACCGTTGCCACCTCCAATGCCTACTATGGTTCCCCCGTCGACACCGGAACGCCCACGAATATCTCCGCACTCTCCAGGGTCGACCGCTCCTCTCGATTCTTTTACCCGTGGCAAATCAACGCCTTGTGTTGGGCGTCTGATTGTTGACATGCTACCGAACCAACTCTTTATTCCCCAGCGGAAATCAACCCCCGTCACCGCTGCAACTGCAGTATTGTCAACGCCTCCACCGTCGGTGCAGCCATCTCGGACTTGTGATTTTAACGTACCACTCGTCCAACTACCTACATCCGCACAAGCACCGTTTCCTCGTGTCGTAGTCGTTAATCCGACTCCACATCCAACCCCGCCAACGACGCCAATATTACATGATGATACACCAGGCGCTCCACAGCCGCCATCCACGTTCCTTTTGCCACCTCTTCCCCCGCCCGCCCTCAGGCCGACAGTTCCCTCCGCGGAAGTTCACGCACAGCAGCAACCACAATTACCTCTCTCACTGACCTCCAAGGAACCACCATCATCCCATACTCTGGCCCGTGTTGCCGATGTCGGATCGCTGGCCCGGCAGTCAGATCGTCGATTCTTCCTCCAACAATCTCCCGAAGATGCCTCGCCTGAAAGGGGAGACGGCTCGACCGCGAGTGGAAAGTCACCGTCTGATTTATTCGAAGCGAGTAGCGCTGCGTCGAGCCAGATGAAGAGTGTCCTGACTGATGTGGATGTGGATGATGATAACAAGGAAGATCAGGAGGAGGAGGAGGAGGAGGAGGAGGAGGAGAAAGAGGACGATCGACGATCGACGACTGCGGCGGAGGCTGGGGCGAGACATCCTGCGCACGGTCGTCAAAAAAAGCCGAAGAGGGGAAAGGAAGCTGGGAAGCGCCCCCTAGTGAAGCGGTCGCATTCGGCAAAACACGTTGCGTTATCGATGGTCAGGAAGCTATCGGCACAGCAGCAGCATCCCCAATTGGAGCCTGCGGAAAAGAAGGGTGCCATGTTTAACATTGGCTCGGGGTCCTCGAATGGCTCAAGGTCGGCAAACGGTTCGACGGGCAAGGTTCATGTGAGGCCTTCCTCCGTGGTTAATGGGTTCACGTTCACGGCTATCCAACCATCAAAGGTAACTCCTCCACAGACGCACCTCCCTGTCATACCCAAAGGATTTGCCAATGGTCACATCGCTGCCGGCAACATATGTGCACTGAATGGCAATACGAGTACCAATGGTAATGTGAAAGCGCACGCGACGGGGACCGTGAACGGCAATCAGAATGTCAACACCCACTCACGAAAAACGATCGTTGTCGCCAGCACGTCATCAGAGGAGTACGAGACAACGGATGGGGAAGACTCTGAAGAGTGGGCCTCTGAGGAAATGGACGCAGAGGACAAGACACGCGAGGCAGAGGAGACTCGATTGCATGAAGCCGCACTGGAAGCCCAGCGTCAACGCGAGCTGTTCGCCAAAGTTCCCAAACGTTCGTACTCGAATCTCAATCGCACGCAATCGGGACTTTTGTCGCAACTGATGAACCCAAACCCTGCGATCTTCCCACCAAACCATCCCTATCGGATAAGTCGGTCGTCGGCTGATATTTCGCGCCAATATCAGCAGCCGCAGCAGCGCGCGCCCGTGCCACAAAGGAGTACCAGCGCATACGCTCCCCCACGATTGTCTACGAGTAAGAGTGCGGCAGCCCTCCCGATGGCGGCGCAGATTACTGCTATCAGCAGTTCGAAACCACCGTCCTCGTCTGCTATGAAGCGCCAGGAGAGCGAGAAAAACGGATACCGCCCCAAGGGACCACCCAAGGAGCAGGAGATGGAAGATGACAGTGGTGATGATGCGGATGACAAGATTCAGATGTCGCAGAGCGTTGCTCAGCAGAAGTTGCGGGCACTAATGTCACGCCGAAGTTCGGAGCAGGGCACCTCGTCTCAGATTATCCAGCCTGTTGCCATGGAGGCGGGACCCGGCTTATTGAGCTCAACCACCGCACCTATTCCGGTCGGTCATCCGTACAATCTTCCCGCAGCCGCGCCACCCATGACACCCAGGACTACTCGCCGACGAATGCTCAAGACAGAGCTGTCGGAGAGTATGCGCCGACAATTGCTCTGGGAACGTCAGGTCAGCAGCAACACCAATCCTGCTCTTGTCGCGCGGAGAGCAAGCCAAGGGGTGGGTGGTCTGCGACCATTGACTTCGACTAGTAGTGAAGGTATTAGGGACACGTCAACGAGAAGTGCGGAGGCCCAAGACAGGGACGAACGAAGGCGTCGCGCCATGGCACGGAACCGAAGTTGGGCCGACGACTATCACTATTCGGGGTGGTAAATTCTTCGTTTCAATTTGCCTGCGGACCATCACATCGGATCTTCTAATTATCTGGTCATCTTGCACTCTTCTGTTGTTGCGTCACCTCATTTTCGGTCGTCATCCATCGTGCGGAACATGCTCGTCTCTTGCTTGTTGATCTCATGCCACATTGTTTTATATTGACGCCTGCTGTTACTGTTTTTCCTTACTCTAGCATACGCGTGTTCACTACCTGTGACAGCGCCCCTGGGATTCGGGTTGGTGAGTTGGTTTGATCCCTTTCCGTCATACCTTTGGTTGCACATGTTCGTATCCGTATTGCCGTTCTCTTATCCGCCTGGTATTCAGTCACATGTTTTTAATAACCCCACATATTCCCACTGTCCATTTACGATGTAACAATAGTCCTAGTCAACCCTCGGTAGTATATAGTCTTCCTACTTGGTACATCATTTCTTTCATTTCTTTTCCTTCCACGGAGGGGTTTCACTTTTTTGTTGGCGTCGGCGGTTCTTTTTGATTTGAATGGTGTTTCTGAGTACTATATGGTATCCTACGCCTTGCTGTTATAGGTTCCTTTGTGCCTCTGGATCGTGCGCTGGCTATCGTACGCTTTTGGGAGGGAGGCGGCTGTTTTAATTATGCCATTCGTCGTGCATGAATGTACGTGCTGGAGATACTGCAGCGGAGCGGAGCCTGTGCACTTTGTGACCGAGACTCGAAGGCGGTGTGACCCCCTCGAAACCCCAAGCTGCCAGATCAGGATCGGTGGTGTCCAAGTCTTCTAGATGATAGAGTTCGATAAGCCAGATAACTGGCGCGAGTGCGTATGGATCGGACAGTGGATAGGGCGAGGCTCATGCCAGCTATCACGTGTCACAGTGTAACGCCATCATGATGGATACGGTGCCGACATTACGGAGGCCATCGGCAACCCAAGATTGCCGTCGGATACAGCTTGGAGATAAGAAACCCGGCAGCTGCCAGTAGATGCCCTTGGGTTTGGATTGGCTGGAGTTAGGCTGGGGGCTGTGCAACGTTGTGGGCCTATGTGCAATGATTTCACCGCCCGACCTCGCTAAAACTCCCACTGCTTGTGTCCGCATAAAGAGCACCTTGCTCGTGTTCATAGAAGTCTCTCGGGACCATCGAGTGCATACACACGACGCTGATCACAGCAACCATTATTCGATAATGTCTTCTGCTGAAGAGGACTACAACGACGTAGAGAACTCGCTGAGCATCCTCCCAGATAGCAAGAAGCGGCGAGTCCAACGGGCATGTGATACGTGTCGCCGCAAGAAGAGTCAGTCTTAATTTCCTCACCGTTGTTCGATAAGGATAGAAGATCGCTCATATACTCATTTATCCTTTGTATTGCCGCACCTGAATAGTTCGATGTAAGCACGCATTATGCTTTCGGGTACTTTTTTCCGTGAAAGCCTGATATGATGCACCAAGGTGATGGAAGTCAGATGCCGAACAATCGATGTTCCAATTGCATAACCTATAACCTTGAATGTACCTATGTCGAGGCAGCGAAGGTGTGTCCCTGTGCTACCCAGTCTCATTGGCTCAACGTTTGACGTCAACCCTCTCTCCCTAGAAACGTGGTCCTCCGAAAGGGTGTGTTTCCCCACCGATCTCTGAAACTCGCTAATCCGCGTTGCACTATCTCAGATATGTGGAGAGTCTCGAGAATCGCCTAGAGAAAATGGAAAAGCTTCTCCAAAAGGTACGCTTCCATCGAGATGAGATGCATCGTACCATGTGTGAACGCCTTCTCTGCCTGGTTAGGTCTGTCCAGATGCCGATTTCTCACAGGAGCTAGGTGGTAGCCGAATAGATCGGGAGTCCTGGCAGAAAGGCAGCACGAGTGCTTCCGCTTCTGGGCATACCATGAACGCCACATCCTCCGCTTATGGCAGCGCAAACACCCCCATAGAAGATCTCGTCCCGAGTGACGATGAGAATACTGTCACACTGCGCCTCTCCGAGAGTCTCCAAACAATGAGCTTGATACCTCGTCGGAACAACCGCTTCTTCGGGAAGTCTAGCGGGGTGATGCTTATACAAAAGGCAATAGACCTGAAGAACGAAGTTACTGGGTCTGAAGAGGTTCGAGAGCGTTTCATCCGCCCACTTGATGAATGTTATCCGGTAAGGTCAAATGATCCTCGTCGTAATATATATATATATCTTGATCCTTCTCTGAAGTGGGAACTCGCAGCCAGAAACATCAAGGAGCCCGAGTACAGGTTCCCTGACGAAGAATTGGGCATGAGACTGGTGTACCTCTATTTCGTCCACATGAACCCGTTGGCACCTCTCTTGCACCGCCCCAGCTTTGAGCGTAAAATCATGCAGGGCGTGCATTTACGTAACACAGCTTTTGGTGCCGTCTATCTTCTAGTTTGTGCAATTGCTTCGCGTTATTCGGACGATCCTCGCGTTATTCTGGATAGCGTTGAATATGGAATTTCGGGACATTCGGCGGGATGGAAGTTCTTCGAGCAAGTGCAAATGGTGAGAAGGACTTTGCTCGGACCTCCCTGTTTGGAGGATTTGCAGACATACTGTGTAAGTGTTTTCGTCTCGAGCTGGCTTCGTTAGATTTCACGGTCACAGTTGTGTGCCTTGTTCTTGCAAGGGACGTCGGCCCCGCAAGCGTGCTGGACGATTGTTGGGATAGGTATTCGGTTGGCACAGGATGTTGGTGCTCACCGGCGCAAATCGTACAACGAAAAAGTCACTGTGGAAGGTGAACTATGGAAAAGAGCGTTTTGGTGAGCATGCCAACTTCTTACTAGGCCATCATTCTCTTAAGCTCTTGTGTCGCATTGTAGGGTGCTTGTTATGTTTGATCGTCAGATGAGTTCGTCTTTGGGTCGACCATGTGCTATCCAAGATGAAGAGTAAGTTGATCTTTGCATTTCGTAGTACTGTGATTGACATTTCGCAGCTTTGATCTCGATTACCCTGTCGACTGTGATGACGAGTACTGGGAACATCCTGATCCACAGCTAGTATTCAAGCAGCCGCCTGAAAAACCCTCTATCATCACCTTCTTTATCACCTTCCTCAAACTTTTTGACATACTTTCGTTTGCTCATAGAACGATTGTGAGCTTCTTTCTGTGATATTTCTATTCCCACGCTGACAATGTACCACAGTACTCGATCAACAAGTCGAAAATTCTTTTGGGATTCGTCGGCCAGCAGTGGGAACAGCATATTGTGGCGGAACTTGATTCTTCTCTGAACAAATGGATCGATGAAGTACCTGATCACCGTGAGCGATGGCATGCCGCTCGCCCCTCGTTGTC
Organism: Boletus bicolor; assembly: GCA_003316205.1. Lineage (NCBI taxonomy): Eukaryota > Fungi > Basidiomycota > Agaricomycetes > Boletales > Boletaceae > Boletus > Boletus bicolor. The sequence continues at coordinate 22,762 of QFEM01013351.1, forward strand.
TAATAGTACACGCAGTACGCTGGGACCCTGCTCGAGACGTAAACACACCCTTTTTCAAGCAATCGAGTGCGCTGTACGCAAACTACTATCACGTTCAAATATTCATCCACCGGCCATTTATACCGTCTCCCCGCAAGCCTTCCCCTCTTTCCTTCCCTTCTCTTGCCATCTGCACCAACGCTGCCCGCTCGTGCAGCCATGTCATTGATATATACAGGAAACGTTCAGGTGAATTTGCACCCTTTCTACAAGTATGATCCGTTTTCGTGCCTTCGTGGGGTTACTGAGTTTGTTCTGCAGATGCACGCCTTCACTGCTGGCATCGTGCTTTTGCTGAACATTTGGGGAGGGAAGCGGTCTGGGCTTTCAACTGATCCATTGAAAGAGATGGCTGATGTGCACAAGTGCATGGGGCTTTTGAAGTCTTGTGAGGGCCGGTGTGTGTTTCGTTAGAGAATGCCTTTGTCAGCCGTGGCCGTAGTCATCTACTCACAAATTTCGATAGGTGGCATTCCTCAGGGAGACTCTGGTTCGTGATTACCAAGGGGATTATTTTACAACATTTGACACTTGGCCAATCCGCACTTTCTAGGGACATTCTTTACGAGCTTGCTTCTGTGGGCGATCTCCCTCTTCCTCAACCTAGCCCTCAAGGGGGAACGAAACGTGAAAGGGATTCTGACAGTCCCACACTGACTTCGCGTCCTACGTCAATGTCAAAGGAGTCTCCTAGGACAATCGCTGGATCACGTCGGATCTCGCGCGAGGTTCACTCTCACACCCACTCCCAATCACAGCAGCCTCGCCAGCAGCAACCGCAACAGTCACAACCACCATCGTCGTACAATTTACCTGTCTATACCAATGATTTAGGGCGGCTTCCCCTGCACGGACAGGTTACTTTCCCGACGATTGGATCTCCTACTGCGTCGACGTCTTCTGGGTCCATGCATTCACAGAATACGTGGTTCTCGTCATTGTCTGGCGGGACACAGCAACCTACCAATCCACTGCCTGCGCCGATAACTAGACACAACTTTGCGCACGGGGATGCGTACTCAATAGACGACCTATTTTTGGACCAGATGTCGAGTCCGTTTGGGGGCTTCTCTGCACAGCAAACGCACAATCCGGCCGGCAATGACAGCGGAAACCACTCGGCCGCGAGTGAGTTACAGGCGTTCATGGACGCTGCTGTGGCTAGTGGTGCGCAATCATCGATGATGCAGACGAATGCGATGTTGGATGTGGATCCGGACACGATTGCAATGTGGTCGTCTGCGCCGACCGGCTTTGGGTGCGTGTTTCTTGTACGATCTCTTGTGAAGTTGATCGACGGGACGACTTGGTTAGGGTACAGGACTGGGGGACGTACCTTTCGAACGTGTCTGGGATTGTCAACCCGGATGGACCGACGGAGTCGGGGCCCCACGGGCAGCAAGGACAACGAGGGCTATGAGGGCTCACGCGGCCTACGCCCCGACTTGTTCATCACGTTAATATTCGAGGTCAAGGAAGGACCTGCGCATGTAGAGGGTTCGCGCTTCGAAGGATGTATTTTACAAGCCATCTTTTTAAAATGTGTAAAGGTTAGAAACGTGTAGCGGTATATCTGTACGTGAAAAAGTGCCCGTGTGTCGTGCAAACAAGCACTGTAGTACAATGAATACAGTA
>QFEM01013406.1:0-30062 GCA_003316205.1 Boletus bicolor
TCGCTGGCTTGCTAATCGTGCCGCACCGAGACCTTGCGTATCAATATCTACACTGGATACACCATATGACCCTCCCTGAGGGGGACACACCATTCTCGTTGACGAAATACGCGCAGGTTCTCGTTCGCCACGTTAACAAGTCGACATTGCAAGGCTTGCCCGTTCGCATGCAAGAGGCAATCAGATCCGCATCATCCGACGGGGACTTATTGATCCATAAACCCCCACACATCCTCATTGCTACTCCCAACGCAGTACTGGAGCTTATTGACAGCCAACCTGAGGTGTTTCGACTAGTTAAGCCCTCTGTAGTTGTGGTGGATGAGGTGGACGCGCTCCTGCGCGTTCCTAGCAACAATCTGCCGAAGGAGCGTAAAAAAGCGTCTCGAAAGAAGCCAGAGAAGCACATTCCAGATCTCGTCCGGATCCTGGATAGACTTTACCCCGCATCCAGAGACAATCAATGGATGTACCGGCACTCGCAGTTGGTCAGGGATGGGTCGCTCGAGCAAGACCGTGGTGCTCCCGCTTGCAGGCCGCAGTTAATTATGATCAGTGCTACACTGCGCAATAGGTTGCAACGTGCACTATTCAGTACCTTTGGATGGGTACAGCGCAGGGAGGTGTTGAAGTTCATAAAAAAACGCTCCTCAGCTCTGCCTACCCATAGACTGGGTCGGAGTGCCGTGCATCATGTCCTTGTAGTATCAAAGACAGGGGATATCAAGAACATCATCGGTGCTCGTCCGTTGCAACGGGATACCAGCGGTGATGCGAGTCTGTTAGAAAAAGACGTTGCAGATCACAACGATGATGGAGATGTCGTTTATTACGAAGACGACGACGACGACGACGAACTCGTGCATGACGCTGACAAAGGTAGGAACTCGTGTTTGATCGTCTAATGAGAGCTGATTATCTTGCAGAATTGTTACATGCCCCATTGGCCTTCGATCCAGCCATGTTGGATGCAGTTGCTGCTACATTCGCCCTCGATGTGCCTCGTATCGCACTTTTAGTATTACCAGCGACTGCTGCTGTGCGCAAGATTATCTTTGAACTGCGACAGTTGGGTGTCAACGCGCATCCCTTTGATTTGGTGGCAAACGAAGCCAGTCGCACTCATGTTCTATCCCAGATGGATGAGGCTTCGGACGAGAACCCAGCGTTGATTGTCGCTACGCTCGCTACAGTTCGGGGAATTGATCTTCCGGATCTGACCCATGTCTTCATGCTCGGAGTCCCCGAAGGACGGTCGGGTGATGCATATCTGCACGTTGCAGGTCGGGTGGGGCGATTCGGGAGACAAGGCAAGGTGATCACTATCCTCGAGGAGCGCAGGGAAGAAAGAACAGGGAACACGGTGGTGGTGACGGATGGCCCCAAGAAGATGACCATCCTCCTTTCACGGATTGGCATCCAACCTACCAGACTGGAACATTTTGACTCCTAGGTGTACTGTACGGGATCCCCTTGCATCGGTAGGCATGACAACACATGCAACGTCGTCGGACGTAAGCGTTAATTTTACCTGGCCGTGTACATGTGCAACATGTGGTGATGAAACTTTGCGTTCCTGCGGAAGTCAAGGAAATGAGACGAAGTGACATGATATCCCACCTCTACGCCCGCTCGGGTACATAGTCGTCTCGTCATACATAATTTAATGGGATCATGTTTGATCGAAACCAAGAGTCCGAGGCCCAAGGCTTGCGTGAGGCGAAGTAAGTGAGGGTGTTTCAACTTTCGTCACACGGATGACCCGTGGCGGCTGACTCGCCCGTCTGTGTCTGCCTGGCCCCCCTCCCCAGACTCTCTCCTTCTTCCCCGGTCCTCGGTTCCTCCCCCTCCCCCCTCGCCAACGATGCGGCCTCCTCCACTTCTCGTCCGCGCTTTCTTCTTCTCGTCTCTCCTTTTCAGTGTCTCTGCTCAGTCCACGTCCGCCCCAGCAAACTCAACCACCACCACCACCACCAATTCATCTACTCCCTCCCCGACCTCGACCATTTCCTCAAACCTCACCACTTTTCTTGCAACGAGTTCTTACACCACAACGTCCATTAGTCATTCTGGCAGCCAAGACATCCCGTTCACCACTGTGGTTCCCACCGTCTTTAATGTCACAAGCACGCTCCCAACACCCACTGCTTCAACGTCGGCCTCTCCATCGCCAACCCCGATCGTGTTGGCCACGGAAATCACTCCCGCTTTTGGCGTTCTAGGAGCCATCCTCATTCTAACAGGTTTGCCAAGTGCGTTCTGGGGTCATAAGAACAGATGGTGGGCGATTTCCTACAGACTATGCATGCAATCGCTGAATCTCGGTCTTTCAGGACTTCCTTCTTCCTCATCGGATTTTACACCCTGTCGCTCGTTTGCTTCGTTCTCATCGTCAAATTCGGCATTCTCCCGGCAGTAAATCCCCCGAGTAAAACGCTCCAGGGCATGTTTGTGCTCGCGTCCTCCGTGGCTGGTATCATGGGAGGTGCCTTCACCATCTTCTTTTGGAAGGCTACTAAATACTTCATCGGGGCCTGGGGAGGTTTCGCCTTTGGTTTATGGATACAATGTTTCAGGAATGGTGGCCTTATTCCGTCCGTTGGATTACGCTGGATATTATACATTGGTATGTCCTTGACGCGTTTCACATTAAAGACCTAACCCCTTTTCTAGCGTGTGGTGTCGTTGCCTTCGTGCTTTGTACGATACCAAAGCTTCATTGGCACATGCTGCTTCTAGCAACCGCTTTCGTTGGATCATCCGCGTTCATGCTAGGCGTCGATTGCTACACCACTGCCGGACTCAAGGAAGTATGTAACTTTTGCTAGTGCGGTTTTGCTTTGGTGTTTACATATCCCACCAGTTCTACGTGTGGAACTTGGGATTCAGTGACTTGTTCCCCAAGTATACCAGCAACAACATTGCATTTCCTGTCTCACAGACTATGGAGATCGAACTTGGCTTGATTGGTGCAGTCGCTCTTATGGGAGGCGCGGTCCAATTGCGTATCCTTCGTGTTCTTCAGCGAAAGCTGAAAGAGATCGCCGAAGAGCAAAAGCGCAGGGACGAAGAAGCTGAACTCAATGTGTCTGACCGATTTGCGGAGCTCGCGAAAGAGAAAGAGGAGTGGGAGAATGACCACCCTTCCCTTGGAACGCATGCTCGATCAGGCAGCGGGTACTCTGCCACACCTCTCATGAAGGAATTTCCCACATCTGGATCCAACGAAGGCCGTTCGTCCACTTTTACTCTCGTGGGTGGTCGTGCCCGGCATACCTCCGGCGTGTCCGACTTCATGGCAGCACCGATGCCCGAGGACGAACTCAAGCGTACTGGGAGAAGCTCTCAGGCTCCGGGAACCCTCCTCCCTCATCTAGACCTCGGAATCGGAATTCAAGACGACGTCCCGGCAGGCTTTATTACCGACACAGAGCCGGACATCGGCAGAGAAGCCAAGGAAGCCCAGAGGGCTCAGATTTCCGCCGAGCTGAGCGAACTCGCCCGCAAGGAGGAACTCCTTGCTGAAATTCAGACCATCAGGCGTTCCATTGATGCGCTGCGGTCAGAAACACCTGGCGTAGACTCTGATGATTCTCGCTCACGCAAGGTCTCGCTCACCTCACGTCGTACTCTGAGTTACGACCTTGACAATGCTATTGCCCCTCGGCCTCATACACGACCTCCAAGACAACCTGATCCACGTGGTCGCGCACTGTCTATGGAATTGTCCAAGCTGGTTGATGCACCCCCCCTTGGCGCCTCCATAAGCCGTCCCACGAGCGTTCCCTTGAAAGACGATGATTGGGATGCTTACGTACGCGACCGCAAACTGCTCCAGCCACCATCAGGTGTGACTGCACCAATTCCAACCACGCCCGTCTCTGCAACCATGCCCAACGCCCAACGTCTTCCCATACCTCAGGCAGTGACTGACGCCCTCGTCCAGCGCAAGCGTCGTGAGAGCATGCTTGAGGTCAGCGGCAACGACACCACCCCCAAAGACACATCAGATGAAGATCTACCTATCGCCGCCACCCTCGCTGGTATGCCAAAGGTGCAGACGAAGAAGTCACAGAGCCGTCCAAGCAGTAACATCCCTGCTGTGCTGCTGCAACCCCCTGGTCATGCCCCTGTGTTTGAGCAACCTCCGGCCAACACCACCCCCCATATCCTTACCCGTGCTCGTCCTACGAAGAACTCCCCCGAGCCGAATCCAAACATTCCTCTTGTGTTACCCCCAACGCGGCTCATCAAACCAGTTGCTCAGGACACCGCTTCGAACTTGCCTTTCATCTTGCCTCGTGGCAACGTTGTCGCTCCCGTTCCGCAGAAGGCTGAGCCACAGCGGGTTGCAACGTTCGAGGAACTTGAAGAGCGCCATAGACAGAAGATGCGTGGGCTGCAAAACCCGATTACTCAGGCCGAAAAGGAGTCCGCAGACCTCGCGGCGGCTAAAAGTCGCTGGGAGCGATCAAAGGCCATTGAGCGGGAGGTAGTGAGTAGACGACAAGCGGAAAGAGCAGCGGAACTCGAGCGAGAGGAGAGAGCGAAGCGCAAATCGGATGACGGGTCGGGCAAACGAGGTTCGGGATTAATCGACGCGGGTAGACCTGGTGATCGAAGCTCCAGCGCCAATGCCTTGAGCGCAGGAAAGCTCGCTGCGATCAGTGGTGGTCCTAACGTTTCGAGTTCGTCGAAGCGGCAGTCGATGCTGAGAGTTGAGGACTGGCAACGATACCAGCATGACGTAGAGCTGGGCGTCCGTCCAGACGCCAGGGGGTCTAGACGCGACTCTCGTGCACCTGCCAATGCCACTGTCCCATTCCCTGGACAGAGTCGACCACGGGACGGCGGGTCTGGGTTTCTCCGTGATCCTCCCAGCTAGAAGACTAGCTATTCGGTCGTCGTTCCGCGACCGTCTTTGGCAAAAATGGCGACAATTAATGACTCTTCTTGATGCACACGGGGACTATGTATTGACTTGATGGACCATATTTTCACTTGACCTGTGATCCGAGCTCGCATTGGAATATTCCCTCATATTTTACACCGCTGTTTGACATCTACGCCGTTTTTGCATTTTTAGGACATTTTGTTATGCGTGTGAATTGTTACGTGCTACCGGGGCCCGAATGGGGACGGACGGACCGAGAATGTCTGTGGCAGTGCTGAGACCCCTGGTTATTTGTGGCTGAATTCCCACGATGTAGCACGTGTTGGTGTGTGAATTTGTCATCGCGAGTTTTCGACTTTGAACGACTCTCAGGCTTTCTTGTTTTTTCCCACCTCTGTTCTCGATTCCCACAGCTGGCAGCCAACGTCGTTATCCCTGGCGGGAAATTGTTATGAGGACATTCCACCCTTTCTCTTCCCCACACATCTCAATGCCCGACGCTGCTCACCTCGACGCTCACCTCCATCAGGCTGCGTCAAAGAGCTCGTCTCCCCGTCCTCCTTCCCCGCCCCAACCGTCCCTCGATATTCTCGTAAACACCACCTCTCCTCCCGCTGAACATATCCCCCATCAAACTACCCAACAGTTACCCTCCGTGAAACCCCAACAGCATCCACCCCCCTTGGCCAATAATGGCGTCGTCAACCATACGCAACCTACCATGACCGTCGCCCCTCCCTCCGTCCTTTCTAATCCCGATCCAAGCGCGTCACTCCAGTCTATCCTTGCCGCGAGTCGCAAAGACCACTTGCCTCCAGAGCCTATTCTCCATCACTGGGCTATTCCTCCTCCCCCTCCCCAGCTCACAGCTTCACATCACGTCACGCTACTTCCCCAAGTAAGTCACTCAATGAGCGTCTAAGCGCGTCATCATTCACCTTGCCTCCACGATAAGCCCACCAGCAGTAAGAACAGTAAGCGCAAACTCGATGAAGGCGAACAGGAGGATCCCCATCCGAAAATTCGCCGAACCGTACGCGATCATGTCTCCCAGGACCCAGCGCGCGTCATACCGATGACCACAGTGATGTGTTTGCATGCCGCCGTCGCCCAAAAATCATATGGCAGCGAAAAGCGCTTCCTCTGTCCCCCTCCTATCGTCCATATTCAGGGACCAGTATGGCAGATGCGCTCCCAACAGCTCTCCATGGCTGTCGTTTCTGAACAGGGAGAACGCTCCTTTGACCAGAAAACCTCCCTTGACAATAATATGACTGGCAGCTTCAAGTTCCTCCACGTCACCGGCACTGCCAAAGCCAAGAGCTTCACTCTATCTCTCGATATCATGGATCCCCCTTCGGCCACGGGAGAGGGCAGCAGCGATAATACTGGTGGCCGTATTTGGGCGTCGTTTGATTCAGCTCCTGTAACAATTATATCTAAGCCCTCAAAGAAGACAGCCAAGACGCGTAACATCTCGTCCTGCATTCTGGCTGGAGGTCCAGTTTCTCTTTTCAACCGTATCAACTCACAAACGGTTCGCACCAAATACATGACCATTGACTCTGCCCAATTGTGTGCCAGTAACGTCGGCTGGTCAGCTTTCAACGTAAATGTAGTTCGCCGCCCAGAGGATGCTCCGCCAGTCCATGGTAGGTTTTCACGTGACCTGAAAGTATTATGCGTTAATACTCACGTTCACAATATGCCAGGTGGCCACCAGGCCGTGACGTATGGGTGTGAAGTAGTGTTATCTGACACACTTTCTAATATCGCGACGTCGCCTCTCGTCATTCGCAAAGTAGACAAAGGCCGGGTCTCTCTAGAAGACGGCGGCCCCGTCAGTCAAATGCAAAAAATAGCATTGCAGCGGGTCAATGCCGATGGCTCGAGACATTATTTGTCCGCCGCAGGCCCTGTCCCTGGCCCGCCAGGAGTTGCCTCGTCTACTCCTGGAGTGTCATCACAAGGTGGAACGCATCCTCTCATCTTCCAAACGCCTCGTGTTAGAGAAGAGATGAAGGATGGCGTTCGAGTTCTCTCTGATGAGGTGGATGATTATTTGTGTTGGACAATCGTCGGTATCTGTATGTGTCTCGTGCATAATGCATAAACTTTACCCGCTGACCATTGTCATTCGCAGCCAAGTTCCAATACACGTTTTTCGATGCGTTTGGTCAGAACAATTTGATACCCGAACTTCCTATTACGCCATTCCCAACTTTGTTTACGCCTCCGAGCTATCGCCCAGCGAATAACACCTTGGAACTGACAGTCTCCAACTTCTTTTATGAAGACCCGAAAACACGCACACAGCAACCGCTCACAGTCTACCTTGGCAATATCGGCCCTCTACGTGCACGTTGCTTTCCCCCGCATGCACCCGGACCCCTCACGAATATTTCATACGGCGGTGGAATCCCGGGGCCTTCATCCGAATTAACGCCAAATGATGGAACCGTGTCGGGCGTTTCCTCTAGTGTTACCACGGGGAGATACCCATCGTTGCACATCCTGGTGACGGTGGAAATGCCTTCACTCACCGAAATTATCAAAGCACTTCAGGAGGACGTCATCCCCCCTAACGCTCTCACCGCCGATGGTGCAACAACCGGACCTCATACAGCACCCTCTGCTAGTGAAAGCGCTGCAGTGGGGAGTCAGATTGAAGGACCAACTAATGGCGGCCCCCAAACGGCCAACAGCTCCCCACAGTCATCGATTACTGGCAGAAGTCTGCCTATTCTATTTATCAGGGCTTCAGATGGGGTCGGCTACCATTCCGGAAGGACGATAGCTTGCGAGAATGTATTTCAGTCCATGGATCTTAGCGGCATGGCTCCCGGCCACGTTCTAACGCCGTCTGGAGGACCGACGGCGGATCCAGGTTGGCTCGCTGCTGCGCAGGCTGCAGCGAGTGCGGACGGAGGTTTGCACGGGTGGACACTGAGGGTACTGTAAAACCACGGTTCTTGTGTTGCTGTTCTTTTGCTTGTTTTCTGCTATATACGTTCTGCTTCACTCCCATTCCAGCTGAGTCCCTTATTGTGCCGCCCTTATTATGCCGGGATGTTGGTATAGGTTATATGCATGCACGACGGAAGAATGCGGTGGACGGATGATATATGTCATAATGTTATCGTAGTAGATCAGTGTTTGAACTACTTTAAGCTTACTGACACGTTCGTCGTCACGCAGTTGAAGGCGATTGGCAGGCCAAGTCTGCGTGGCTTGGAGATAAAAACTCGGACGCGACCAAGTCGGCTCTTGCACTGCGCACACCGCCGCACCGCGCCCACCGTTCACGTACAGCACCAAGCATCAGGTAAGTCCCCATACCAATAAGACCAGCTCTGGCTATGTTCGTCTCCTGCTCTCTTTTATTTTCTACCATCAGCCGTCTGTCTCCCAGAGGTGCTGAACGTCTCTCGTTATTCCCTTGCCACCACAGATCACACCCTCGATTCCTCTCCGCTCCGACCAACAAGCCAACCATGTTCACCTACGACGGTATCCACTCTCAGCTCGAGTGGAACTCCACCCTCAGCCCCGCAAAGGCCATCCAACCAATTGCTGAGACCAAGTTCCTTCGCAAGGTACGTCACCACCCTTTATCAGTGGACGAACCCAAGACTCACACAACATTTAGACCGCCATCATCGCAACGATCGGTGCGAATTCAGATTCGGCTATTCGATCAAGAGTCTCACGTCGTTGCAGGGCCCAACACAAACTCCGTCGAAAAGCTTGCTGCGTTGAGGCGTGCAGGCGTCAATGTCGGTGAGTCGCCCTCTCGGCAATGCGATTGTGCTATCACTCACATCATGATGAACCTCAGTTCGCATGAACTTCTCCCATGGCTCGTATGACTACCACCAGAGCGTCATCGACAACACCAGAAAAATGGTCGTTGGTGAGCCGCTTTCTCCTCTCAAGATGGTGCATCGGTATTGAGCCATATCTGAAGCCGAGTCCGGGCGTCCTGTTGCGATCGCTCTGGATACCGTATGTACCCCCAAGCATTCGACTAAAGGATCGAGCTCATTATACCGTAGAAAGGTCCTGAGATCCGCACCGGTTTGATGAAGAACGGAAAAGATGTATGCATATATGCTGGTATCTGCTGATCAGCGAGACTCATACCACGTTTAGATCCCCATCAAGGCAGGGCATGAATTCACAATTACCACAGATGACAAGTACAGCGAGTCTTGTGATAGCGAGTTCCTTTGGCTTGACTATGTCAGTACTTTCCGTTGAGCAACACATCTCGGTCGTCCTCACCACTCCTCTTTGTTGCAGAAAAACCTTCCCAAGGTCACTGCACCAGGAAAACTCATCTATATCGACGATGGTAACTCCATTGACACAATTCTTGGGACATATGCTCACCCATATTTAGGTATTTTATCTCTCCTGGTTTTGTCCATCGACGGCACCAGCGTCCGCGTCCGCGCTATTAATAACGGGACCCTCTCTTCTCGTAAGGGTGTCAATCTCCCCAAGACGCCTGTAGATCTCCCAGCACTTTCTGAGAAGGACAAAAAGGACCTGCAATTCGGCGTCAAGAATGGCGTCGACATGATTTTTGCATCGTTTATTCGTCGTGCTCAGGATGTTAAGGACATTCGCCAGGTCCTTGGTCCCGATGGTGCTAGCATCAAGATCATCGTCAAGATCGAGAACGAACAAGGTGTAGAAAACTTTGACGAAATCCTGCGCGAAAGTGATGGAGTAATGGTCGCTCGTGGCGACCTCGGTATCGAGATTCCCGCAAGTCAGGTTTTCCTGGCTCAGAAGATGATGATTGCAAAATGCAACATTGCTGGAAAGCCTGTGATTGTTGCTACGCAGATGCTCGAGGTGAACCTCGACTTGTTTCTTGACGTGACTGAGAGCTAATCTAATCCCCTGCAGTCCATGACAGTGAGCCAGAGGTCTTCTTTGGCATCAGCTTACTAAAAACGCTACAGTATAACCCAAGGCCCACGCGTGCGGAAGTCAGCGATGTTGCCAACGCCGTGCTCGATGGTGCCGATTGCGTCATGTTGTCGGGAGAGACTGCGAAAGGAAGCTATCCCGTGGAATCTGGTAGGTGTTCTGCATGTCCCAGTTTAGAGTGACTGGCTGAAAACAGTCCAAGTTCTCATGATGGCCGAGACGTGTCTTCTTGCTGAAGCAGCTATTTGCTACCCCCCTCTATATGATGAGCTGAGGGCAATCCAGCCTCGACCCACGGAGACAGTGGAAACCGTGGCAATCGCTGCGGTTGCTGCCGCTTCCGAGCAGAATGCTAGTGCTATTCTCGTGCTATCCACCAGTGGCAACACTGCTCGCCTGATCTCCAAATACCGGCCTTTGGTCCCGATCATCACAGGTATGCTTGTCCGAGCATGAGACAATGTCGTTATGTTGATGTGGCACACTTCCGTCCAGTGACCCGCAACGAGCAGACTGCCCGTCAGATCCACTTACACCGTGGTTGTTACCCATTCTGGTACCCCGAGCCACGCGGTATTCCCGAAAGTCAGTGGCAGAAAGACGTGAGTTGCTAGTGCAAATGATCTGTTGAGCGCACGCTGAGTGTGTTTTACCATCAGGTCGACAATCGCATTCGTTTTGGATTGAAGCATGCTCTTGAGTTGAACATCATCAAGACTGGCACGACCATCATCGCCGTCCAGGGATGGAAGGGAGGTCTCGGGCATACCAACACGCTCCGAATCCTCTCTGTCCCGACTGATCCCGCTGACCTTGAATTACAACCCCTCGGCGCGCGTTGAATCAGCATAGAATGACCCAGAATTACCGCTGTTTTATCTGTACTTTGTGAATTTGAGTGGATGCGTTTCATGTATGGACGGGCTTCAGAATACTTGCCGAACTCCGTCCCTCAGATCAATAAATATTGTCCAGTCAGTCTCGAGTTTTGCAATGATCTGATATCGAGCTTCAAGGCCTCACGTTCCTTCCTTGCTTGCACCTAATTCCATATGCTTCCATCTCGGTACGTGACCGCCCTCCGGCGCGGTCGATATACCCGCCTCGACTCCTCCGCTGTCCAAAAGAAAATGGACACACACATCGCCCATACAGCGCAGTCCATTCCTTTTCCTGCTTCTGTGCCTGGGACTAAACCACGCCGCGTCCGCGTGAGGGTAGTAAACCCCGCACATGTACGATCCGTGTCTTGGCTCAGCCGCAGAGGACTCTTTTCTCGCTGTTGTGCTTTCCTCGGGGGACTGTTCGCCATCTGCGTGGTTCTGATACTCCTGGGCACAGAGGAAACAAACTGGGCCCCAACCTTCAGAGATTCGACCCTAGTGTTTACCAGGGATGAATTACAGAGAATTTGGCTGTGGGAGATAAATAACGGTCATCATCCAAGCAGTGCAAAGAGTGAGTTATATCTTCTATCGTCTGACGGTCGTACAGCTGATTCTGTATCTACCTCGTCCCAGTACCGGAACAAATAGGTTTCACCAGACCCGTACTTAACCCTGCCTTGCCGCCTGCTAGGGTGCACACTCTCGTTTCGCCATTCACTCCTCCCCATGATCCTGTAACCACCACAGCCCGAGGCACTGGTCCTCAAAGGACATACCATATAGTACAAAACCGTTCTCTAGATCTTAATACAGTTGCATACCCACCCAGACCAATCTCGCGCAGCATCGCAGACCTGGATATAATACTAGATCGCTGTAATTTTGTTGGTGGGAAGGTGAGCCATCCCCCCCCCTTTCAGGGTCGAAATCTGAGCACAATCAGTTTGTCCGCGATTGCCTTGAATTTCTACGCACCGGTGCCGGCCTGGATAACGGGCGACGAGTACGGCGAGGAAATTTGGACAAAGTCAAGTATATATACGTGGAAGAAGGATCTAACGCGGAAGAACTACAATTTCAGCATACTATTATACCTCTGGTCCCTGCCGCATTCCCAATCGGACGGTATGGCGCTAACGCAGGTTTACAGAAGAAAAGAGGTTCCCCATGGGAGCCTCCCTTGAGCCTCCCGCCGTCGCGGGGGCCTACTTTGGATGCAGACCTTGTGACACCATGCGATTCGCAAAATCCACGTCTTTTCCACATGTATTGGGCCGGTCCATTTGATGACAAGCCATATACGTCCCTTCTTTCGTTCCTGTTCACTCAGAATCTCGAACTTCAACTCGAAAATAATCATGGGCTAGCATGTCGCCCTCAGTTTTGGGTCTGGATCAATCCTTACCCAGCGGCTACTACCCCCGCGGCTTCGGCACCGATGGACATGTATCAGTCTCTGAAAACAAATCCTTGGGCAGCCCCCTTCTTGCATCCGCGCTTTAAGGGCATCATCAAGTTCAGGCTCTGGAATACCACTGAACAACTGGACAGTATTCCAGAACTACGGGAAGAATGGCGCTCGATGCACACTCTATTCAATTCTGGTGGCATATCTGTTAACATTCCTGGTCCTAACTCGCCGAGATCGGCGTCTAGCGATGGGATAGCCAACCGCTTGGGCTCAAAATCGGAAGCATCGTATGACAGACTTTCGGTAATCCTGTCAGACGTGGCTCGATTCATCGTTACCCACCGTTTTGGTGGTATTTACATTGACGCAGATACCCTCTTCCTCCGTGACTGGGAAGAGATATGGGGGTGGAAAGGGGCATTTGCCTATCGTTGGTCTTATCACGATTTTTACAACACTGCGGTGCTCCATCTGAACAAGGACTCCGCACTTGGGTCGTTCCTGTTCCGGACTGCCTTGAAGAACGGCTTCGATTTCCACCCCAGCTCGGTCACTCGCTACTTGAAGGATGCATATCTATCGCCGCTGTTAACTCAACTCCCTGACGCGCTCTTTGATCCTGCTTGGCTCAATACCGAGGGGTTACAACATGAACGACCACCTCACCCCTTCTTTACCGCGTGAGTTTATTGTCCACTCCATACCGACAAGGGTTTGTTGCTACCCCTAGATTAGCTTCTCCGACTTTTTCAGTACTCCCGCGCATCAGGGTGCTGCTCCTCTTGCGACTGGCTTTGATGGGTTCTTCAAAGGCGCGTTTTCGTATCATTTCCATAACTCATGGTATGTACACCCTACCGCTGATGGGGAATCTCGCTCGCTCACGCGTTGGACATTAGGTGGCGTCCATTCGATCCGGCTCGCCACTGGCCCGATCTCGGGCCACGTTTTGCGGAGGGTGAACGTGCTGCCAGAGCAGCTGCCAACCCTGACGCTGATCCGGACGATTGGATAGACGAGATTGATGATGACAAGGTCGATCTTGGCTGGGCTACAGTGCTGAAGCGGACATTTGAGTCGTACATCCGTGGCGAACGCCCGAATATGTATGGAGAATGGATGCATTGGTAGAGGGGACTATTTCTCGGACAGACCGGACTCTCTCTGGCGTGTTCACGTTTATGTACAAGTCGAATTTTCCAGCTGCTGCGGAATATACAAGAGAGGAAATGTTTTCGCGCGCAGCCGAGGTGATGAGGGGACTGAATTTTCTGCATCTCTTTGTTCACTGTGCTATTCCTCACTCCGGCGTCCCTCACGCCCTCGTCGCCGTCCTCTGGGCTCATGGCGTCTCTTAATTATTTTTCCATACCGCAACGTGGAAATGCCTACCCAGAGAAGGCACGTTTGGCCAATGGCCTCCCAACGTATTCCTCCGCTGTCCAGGAGAAGATGCACAGACACACTCGCTCCATGTCATGGACAGTCCCCGTCTCCGTCCCAATTCCAGGGGTCCGCACTCGTAGGCTGCGCCTCTTCATGCCAAACCCCACTCGCATGCAACAACTTGGCCTATCACGCTTCGGCAGGCGACGAGGGCCACTCATCATATGCCTGCTCTTGATCGCCTCCCTTTGTACATTTTTCTCCTTTGCCCGTAGGTTTGGTCCTGAGGAGAAACAGTGGACCCCCAATTTCGGAGAGTCATCCACCCTCGTCTTTGGTAGAGAGGACATCCAGCGAATTTGGAAATGGGAGATTGCCAGTGGCCACTACCCTAGCAAGAGGGAGAGTAAGTCATCTGAATGCCCTGGCTGTCTACCGCATCTCTAACATACGCCATCAGTTCCAGAACAGGTCGGTTTGACAACTCCACCTCTAAATCCTGCCCTTCCTCCACGCAAAGTCCCTACCATCCCATCCCGTTTCAGACCGCCGCCCGGTCCTGTCGCTACGACGACACGAGGAGACGGTCCACGCCGCGTCTACCTTGACATCCATAGTCAGTCGCCAAACGTCGCCTATCCTCCGCGTCCCGTTTCCGGTTCTGTTGCCGATCTAGACATCATCATGGAGCAGTGCGATTTTTCTCAGAACAAGGTGATAATATTGATCATACATCTGTATCACGCTCATCCTCGTGCACCCAGTATGTTCGTGATTGTCTTGAAGTCCTCCGCCTTGGCGCTGGTCTAGACAACGGTAATCACCTGAGGAGGGGCAAGATAGACGAGTGGAGATATATTTACATGGAACAAGACCGTGAAAACTTCACCGAACCGACGCAAATATCATTGGCAAACGTAATTGCGCCGCGTCCTATGGAGTCCGCTGGTATTCAGGATCCTAACGCCGGCCTCACGAAAAAGCGTGGAGTCGAATGGGAGCCTCCTCTACCTCTCCGTCCAACACTCCAACACATCCCTTATTCTAGTCTCCCGTCGCCATGTGACCCTGAAAATTCCCGCCTTTTCCATATGTTCTGGACTGGTCCCTTCACCGACAAGCCGTATCTTGCCCTTCTGTCATTTCTTTTCACGCAAAATCTCGGCCTTCATCTGAAAGAGGACCCTGAACTCAACCTTTGTCGGCCAGAGTTTTGGTTATGGATCAACCCTGGTCCCGCGGCCTCTGTCCCCAATCCTTCGGCCCTCACCGACATGTACGAACAACTCAAGACAAATCCATGGGCAGCTCCTTTCTTGCACCCTAGGTTCAAGGATGTTATCAAGTTCAAGCTCTGGAATACCACTGACCAGCTTGATGGTATTCCTGAGCTCAAAGATGAATGGCGAGAGCTCAAGGAGACTCTATTCAACTCCGGAGGTCATATTATCAACGTTCCTGCTGATCGATCCAAGAGTGCCGAGGCTTCTACGATGGTTGAATCAGACAACAGCACCGACACGGCCGCAGCCCCAAAACCATCTTCCACTGGGAGCGATAAACCCGACGAAGATGACATGCTTAATCGCACAGGTTCCAAGTCTTCGTCGTCATATGATCGCCTTTCCGTCATCTTGTCTGATATGGCTCGGTTTGTCCTATGCCACAGGTTTGGTGGTATTTACCTTGATGCAGATACCATCTTCCTACGGGACTGGGAAGAGCTCTGGGGCTGGAAGGGTGCATTTGCATATCGGTGGTCACGTTTGGAGAAGTACAACACTGCGGTGCTTCGAATGAACAAAAACTCCGCTCTCGGATCGTTCCTCTTCCGCACGGCCCTCAAAAATGGTTTGGACTTCCACCCCATGACGGTTTCCCGATACACAAAGGACGCACATCTAGAAGGTCTCCTTTTACGCCTTCCGGACGCTCTTTTTGACTCCGCATGGCTCAATACCGAGGTTTTCCAGCGCGAGCGACCCCCTCAGCCATATTTTACCGAGTGAGCACCAATATATCAACTGAAAATCGACATTGCTGAACTTGCAAAAGATTTGCCGATTTTTTTAATACACCTACACAAAATAGTGCGGCGCCGCAAGCTTTGGGTTTTGAAGGCTTCTTCCGTGGTGCCTACTCGTATCATTTCCATAACTTTTGGTGAGTACTTTTATTGATCAAATGTGGTACCGCTGCTTGACCCATGTGTACTTAGGTGGAAGCCGTTTGACCCTTCGCGCAATTGGCCGGACCTTGGACCAAAGTTCTCCGCTGGTGAGAGAGCGGCACGTGCTGCCGCCACTCCGGATGCTGAGCCCGAAGAGTGGGTAGACAGAGTCGTTGACGATAAGCGGGACCTTGACTGGGCAACTGTCCTCAAACGAACCTTTGAAGCATACATTCGTGGTGAACGGCCAAACATGTATGGAGAATGGCTTCAATGGTGACGACTTACAGGGTCCCGCTGTCCGGCTCGCGATCCTCACTACCTGTTCGACGATCTACTCACTCTGATATTCAATTCCACATCTTTCACGATTACGCATATCGTACATGCATACAATCTGCATTCTCCGCTATTGTTGGATAAGAACTCTGACTTCTTCCAGTGCGAACTGTGACATCATATACCAGCCTTCTGATGACCATCCTTTCCTTGTCCATACCTTTCACGTTTAATCCATTCATTCCGGACCATGCTAGCTAGTTCACGCGCAATGAAAAGTCGCAGCAGTGATCTAGCTGTAGGACTTGCATAGGACGATAACATATTCGAATTCTAATATTTCCACTCTCGGAACGTTGCTGGTTGTGAAATTGAACGAGCTCAAGTGGTTGTGACCAAAGAAATTTCGCGGGATCACAGAGCTCAGGTTCTTTTCTCCTGGGCAGCGGCGACGCTCGCCTTTAACTGTGCGATGACGTCGTCAGGACTGGGAGCACCGAAGATCGCAGTTCCAGCTACAATGACGTTACTCCCTGTGACGCACGACCTCAGGTTCAGAGTCGTAGCTACAACCCAAGGACGTACCAGCCTCAGCGCAGACACCAACTGTCTTTGGGCCAACACCGCCATCCACCTCAATATCTTTATCGGAAAATCGAGCACGAAGCTCAGCAACCTTCGGAACACAGCGGTCGATAAACTTCTGACCACCGCGGCCTAACACAGGTCTTTCATGAACTGGAAACGATCTTGGTCAGATATGTCCAACTTACCGGGATATACGGTCATGACCAACAGCATATCGGCTGCGGTACCAATTTCATCCGTAATGGCTGTGGATGGCGTATCTGGTGAAATCGCAACGCCGGCCTTCATGTTGTGCTCATGAATAGCACGGATGAGGGATACAGCATCAGCTTCGGCGTGTTAGAAATGCATGGAAAGCGAATAAAGCGCCGGCCTACAAGCTGCTTCGATGTGGAAACAGTACATTGAACCCCCCGCATCGGCAATGTCGTTGACCCACTAGGATAAATCGAGATATTACCAATCTGCGGTGTGAGGTGCGGTGTACGATTACCTTCTCAGGTTGCGCTACCATCATGTGACAATCCATGAAAATTCCGGGCACACCCTTTGATACACACGAAAGCACAGGTGCACCTGAAGCACACTGTCAGGATGAAGATTCTCTGTGGAGCGAAAACCAACCCATGGAGATGTTTGGTACGAAGTGGCTATAGATCGATCAGCAGGTTCGGAGGGTGCGATTCGATAACACATACCCATCCATGACATCTGCGAAGGAGGTATTGTAGTCAATCACATGGCCATCAGAGAGGTCGTTCGGAAGGAATACCCATATGGAGCCATTCGGCACCCCCTTTGATCATCCTCTTGCATTCTGCGGTGAGCTGGCCAAAGTCGGAGGCGAGCACGGAAGGTGCGATAATGGGGCGGGGCATCGCTGGTGTGCGAATGGGACGAGGAAGAGATTCGGAAGCCCCGGGCCACACTCCCACTGGCGTGAGTCGATCGATCTACGACACCTGCCTATTTCGGACAGAACTGAATGCCGGTGCTTTCCGTCAACTGACGACGGATCAATCGATCATTGGCAATCTGGCAAGTCGTCATTTAAATTGAACGCCAAGGTGAAGAGGATCCTTGTGTGTTCAATATTCATGCTCACTCTGCGTTCTTAGGTGACATCGGTAGCGCCATAGAGTCATACACAGGTCCTTATTATACTGAAGGTACCGCTGCTGGTATGCGCTTTTTGTTTTCGTCCCTCGCCACTTAATCTCATTTAACAGCCGCTTCTTGGTACTATGTCGGATTAAGTGCCGCCTCGGCTGGCGCTCAGGAAGGTCTCTCGGATGGTATGTTGCTAATTCATTGCCTGTAGTACTGCTGGACATTTTCACAGCCTCGACTTGACTCGAGTCCCATGCGGCGGGGGCCACGAACATCGGTAGTGTTTTGAGACTGTGACATGTTCGTGGTTCCAAAAGCTTCCCGTGCCAAGCTAATACACATTTCTTCTGTAGCCGTCGGTGGTGCGGCCGGAAGTATAGTGACGTCCGTTGGTGGCCCTGCTATCACCCTCGCGGCTAGCAGTGCAGGTATCGTTAACTCATTTGCTGGTTCAGAATACACTGCGATTGCGAGCTCAACTAGGTCAGAAATAGCCCTGATCATCGAAGACAAGGCTAGATCAATTTTTAGTACTGCAAATGCTGTTGTGAATGTGCACTCTGTGACCGTGAACGCGTCGCCTATGCTTACCGCGCTGGTAACTGTCGTTGGAGGCACTCTGTTGCTTGGTTGACATGCTAAAGTAGTGATGATCCAGCCGCTCCTTTTCGACGCATGCATTTAATTTCGTTGAGCGTGTGTTGGTAATGACGGCGTATAATTCGTTCGTATTCATGTCGGAACCGTACGAATTGGTGGCGACAGCTAGTAGCACCGACAAGCAGTGAGGCGTTCCTACACATTAGCTGTCTGCATTTGCTCGTTCTGAGACCTTGGACGAGGGGGCTACATATTACTTTACGCCTGAGACATGTTGGAAGAGTCACTGGCGGGACCCTCCATGATGGCGTTTTCACAATTATAAATGCTCGCTTGAGGTTTTATCGAGGTCGAGTTCAACCTACCTTTAGCTCGCCTCAAGGGGGTGGCAGGCGAGTTTCAAACACAAGTTGGTCAGTGTCAAGCTTGACGGATTATTGGCAAACACAGACCAGCCGTCGTACGCGGTATCCAGAGGGTAGGGATGGCACCGCCTCATCACCTGCACTTTACATAAAATCCGGTTGCGATCACCCTGTCAAATTCTGGATTTTCATTCCCTTGCAATCGAGCATGCACACCAACACAATCCTCGCGTCTACTGTCCTTGCCCTGGTAGCGTTTGGCCACGCTGAGCCCATTCAAATCGAACGCCGAGGTGAGGAGAATCCTTGTGTATTCAATATTCGCGCTCACTCTAGTGCATTCTCAGGTGACATCGGTGGCGTTGTAGACTCGCTCACATCCGTTGCAGGTTCCTATTATACTGAGGGGACTGCTGCTGGTATGCGTTCTTTGCTTTCGTGCACTGCCACTTAATCCCATCGGACAGCCGCTTCTGGGTACTCTGCTGGATTGAGCGCCGCCTCGGTTGGAGTTCAGGAGGGTCTCTCGGATGGTGTGTTGCTAGTTCACTGACTGCAGTACCGCTGAACATTTTCATAGCCTCGACGTTCGCCACTGGTGTCAGTGCTGTTTTCGTGACGGTGACATGTTCGTGGTTCCAGAAGCTTCACATGCTAGGCTAACACCCTCACCTATCTCTGCTGTAGCCGTCGGTGGTGTGGCCGAGAGTATAGTGACGTCTGTTGGTGGCCCTGCTATCACCCTCGCGGCTAGCGGTGCAGGTGTCGTTACCTCATTTGCTGGTTCAGAATACACTGTGATTGCAGGTCCAACTAGGTAAGCAATACCCCTCATCGTCGAGGACAAGGCTAGATCAGTTTTTAGTACCGCAAACGCTGCTGTGAATGTGCATTCTGTGACCTTGAACACATCATCTATGCTTGCCGCGCTAGTAACTGTTGTTGGGGGCACTTTGTTGGGTGCTTGGTTGACATGCTAGAGTAACGATGATTCAGCCACTCCTTTTCGATGCATGCTTTACATAACCTCGTTGAGCGGAGTGTCGGTGATGACGGTGTACACGTTCGATATTGACGAGTAATTATTCGATATCAATGGGACTTGATCTAGCACGTTCGTATTCATGTTGGAACTGTGTTGATTGGCGGTGAGGGACAGCCAGCGTGACTCTTGCAATGGTGTAAATTGTCATAACATCAAGGTTAATGAGGAAGGCGCGGAACCAAGTATTCTAGTCCGCTTTACTCGTCCGCCTTGTCCATATCCTTGTTGTACTGTGCGACGTTGAGAAATCTCACTACGAATGAAAGCACGGAACCTTACTGTTGAATTAAAGAATAGAGTGTTGTTGCCCCCCCACGGGAAAGGCTTGACCCTGCGGTTCAGGTATGGATATGGCGGGGGTTGAGGAAGAGTGCCGCTGTTTTCTTCTATCAAGGGTCCTTCATGAGCGGCGTGCTCCGACTCAATGTTGTACACCCATGCACAAGTGACAAGAGCTGGCAAGGAGCATGAGACAGGGGGCGAACGCGACGGGTAAGCAGGACGTACTCGCAGGGAATGCGACGTAGAAGCTGAGAAGAAGATGAGTTATATGAAAGCCATCGAGGGTGACCACATACCTGATTTTGCGCCAGAGGTCAGTGGTATCTGTGGGGAGCTGAGCAAGTAGAGTATTGAGAAGGTGGGATACACACGTGCGGCATGCTCGCGGAGAGCCTGGAGTTGTGCAAAGTAGCCAGAGCCTGTGGGACCGTTTGTTGCGAGTGGGCGGACAAGGCGAGAGACAGCGCGGAGGGACGGGGACCTGGCGACGAAAGACATGCTGAATGACGGAGACGAAGGGGGGGGTCGCGTCGGGACGGGGTGGAAGGTTTTGAACTCCGACGGGCTCCGCTTGAAAGACTTGTCGATTTGGGAGTTGGAGGTGACGCGTCGCATAAGAAACGCTCCTCGTCATGGTCGTCCGCGCCCAGTCATCCGCCGCCGGCGTGCTCGCCCTTCTCTCAGAACCCGACGCCGCATTCAAGCAGCATGCCCTCGCTGCCCTCCACCCCCTCGTCCCCCAATTTTGGGCAGAAATATCAGAACACATCACACCCATGCACGTCTTTCTCTCATATTCTCACTCTTCCCTCTTCTCACAACTACGTTCCATACAGTGAAAGCTTGTACGAATCAGACCAGCTTCCAAAATCTGCTCGCGACCTCGCTGCTTTGCTCGCCAGCAAAGTTTACTACTACTTGGGCGAATACGACGAAGCCCTCTCGTTCGCTCTTGGCGCAGGCAGCGCGTTCGAGGCAGAAGCTCGTGACTACAACTCGGGCGAATACGTGGAAACCGTCATTTGTATGTCTCTCTACCCTCCCACACAGGCGCGCCAATGAGCATCCTCTGCCCAGCCAAAGCCATAGACAGATATATTCTTCAACGCTCAGAAGAGGTCTTAATGGGAACCAAGATCGATCCTCGGTTACAGTTCATCATAGAATCCATATTCCAGCGCTGTATAGACGAAGGAGAGTACAGGCAGGTGCATTCCATTCTCGCCCCGGACCCATAAGCTGCTCCTCATCCCCTTGCCTTTAGGCAATCGGCATCGCTCTCGAGTCTCGCCGTCTCGACGTGATTTCTCGAATCTACAATATCACTCATGATGTATCACTCCTGTCCTACGCAATGGAGGCCGTTCTTGATACAGGTTTCTCCCTCTTGTACCGTGATCAGATCCTCAACTTCCTGCTGCCGCTCTTCCCTGCACCATCTTCCAGAACCAAGTCTTCGCATATCCACTCACTCGCACGCCTCCTCGTTACGCTCAACAATCCTTCTCTGACTGTGCCATTACTAACGTCACTGGTTCCCAAAGAAAGGCTGTTGGCATACCAGTTTGCGTTTGATTTGGCTGAAGGTGGCACAAGAGACTTTTTGGAAGGTGTCCGGAAGCATCTGCCCGAGGGAACTGAGGTTGGTTTCCCTTACCCACACGACTCTTAACTCTTTCGTGACCGATCGTGGTAAGCAGGAAACAAAGAACATATTTGACAAGCTCCGTAACATACTCGGCGGACAGGAGTCCGTGAAGCTTTATCTCGAGTTCCTCAAACGAACGAACAAGGTGGACATGTCGATTCTAAAGAACAGCAAGGTAACCATCCACGAGACAGACCCTATCATGCAACTCATATCATTTAGGAGTCACTTGAGCCTCGGTCGTCAATATACCACACCGCCCTCACACTACAGAATGCGTTCATGCATGCCGGAACAACGTCGGACGTATTCTTACGAGAAAACCTCGAATGGCTAGGTATGGCTACCAATTGGGCAAAGTTCTCGGCCACTGCTGCACTCGGAGTTATCCACAAGGGGTACTTCCAGGAAGGCATGAATATTCTTGGCCCTTACCTCCCTCAGAATGGCGCTGAGAGCCAGATCCAGGGGGCTGCGTATTCGGAGGGTGGAGCTCTTTACGCATTGGGCTTGATTAACGCTGGCTGTGGTAACGGGCAGACCGTCGAAAACTATCTTCGGGAAACTCTGAAGAACGCGCAAGGCGAGATAGTGCAACACGGTGCTGCCTTGGGTCTTGGGATTGCCGGAATGGGTGGACGCAGCTCCGATGCATACGACGATCTGAAGGAGACACTTTTCTTGGATTCTGCTGTTGCTGGCGAGGCCGCAGGATATGCCATGGGCCTTGTGATGCTAGGTTCTGCTAGTCAAACTTGTGCCGAAGAGATGATCACTTACGCTCGGGAGACTCAACACGAGAAGATCATCCGCGGTTTGGCCATGGCTCTTGCTTTTGTATTCTACGGCCGGCAAGAGGAGGCTGACGAGACTATCCGATCGTTGTTGACCGAGAAGGTAGGTAGTTTCTCTCGTTCAGTCACACTTTCTCAAAGCGACTTGTGCAGGATCCCATTTTGCGCTACGGTGGTGTGTACACCCTCGCCCTCGCGTACGCAGGGACGTCAAACAACGATGCCGTCCGCCAGTTGTTACACATCGCTGTTTCGGACACGTCGGATGATGTGCGGAGAGCAGCTGTCACATCACTTGCGTTCCTTCTTTTTAAGAACCCCGGTCAAGTCCCCCGGATTGTTCAGCTTCTCAGCGAGAGCTATAATCCGCATGTCAGATGTGGAGCTACTCTCGCACTCGGTATCGCGTGTGCGGGTACCGGCATGCAGGTGAGAATGCATTCTCAGGCCGTTTGGAAGTCTGACGCGTGAACACCTTGTAGGATGCTGTTGAGATTCTGGAACCAATGACCAAGGATGGGGTGGACTTTGTCCGTCAAGGGGCATTTATTGCCCTTGGCATGATCCTCGTACAACAATCTGAAGCATCGTCTCCATCTATGTCATCGATGCGTGCACTCTATACCAAGGTTATCTCTGACAAGCACGAGGATCCTATGGCACGCTTTGGTGCGGCCGTCGGTCAAGGGTTTATCGATGCAGGAGGACGGAACGCGACCATTAGCCTACAAAGTCGGGCAGGCAGTCGAAATACGAACGCCATCGTCGGCATGGCGTTGTTCTGTCAGTTCTGGTATTGGTATCCTCTCGCACATTGTGCTTGCCTTGCGTTTGAGCCTACGGCTATCATTGGTCTGAATGAAGACTTGAAGGTCGGTTAATTGATTTCACGAGTTGCCGACGCCAACCAGCTTGCAGGTGCCTAAATTCGAGTTCATCTCGAACGCCCGGCCAAGTCTATTTGCATATCCGGCACCTGCAACGCCACCGAAGAAGGAGACAGCAGCGAAGATGGCCACCGCTGTGCTTTCGACGACGGCAAAGGTAAAGGCAAGAGAAAAGCGAAAGGCTGCGGCCGATTCCGACGCGATGGAGACTGTGAGAAGGATCACGAGCCAGCTCACCGGTGTCGCTAACCGCTTCACAGGACGAAAAAGTGGATCCAAAGAAAGACGGAGACGTGGAGATGAAGACGGAGGATGTGGTTACCAATGGGTCGGACGAATCCAAGGCAATCTCAACGAAGCGAAAGGCAGAACCCAGCTTTGAGAGGGTTACAAACTTGTCGCGCGTGACGCCGGCGCAGCTGAGCTACATCAGCTTCTCACCCGACGGACGGTATCAGCCTGTCCGACCCGTCTCGCTCAACGCACAGGCTGCGAAAGGAGGTAGGATCACGTCAACTGGCGCAGGCAAAAAGGGAAATGGGCCATCGGGCCTGTTGTCGGAACGATATGCAGGTGGAGGGGGGATTCTGATACTGGTGGATGAACGACCGGATGACGAAACGGAGTTGATCGACCTTTCCCCGCCAGTTGCCGTCGAGGTGATCGCGAACGGAAGTGCGGTACATGGGGTGAGGCGGAACTTGCACATTGCGTTGGACGAAAGCACGGGGGATGCTGAGCCTCCCGCGTCGTTTGAGGTATGTGGGTAGGTTTGCTGGAGTTGGACGTGTACTGACTGAGCGTTTTACAAAGTACGGATTTGACGATGATACTTAGACAAGTATATTACGTAATACTGTACCGAATTTAGTATGTGACGTCACGGATTGTGACAAGTGAGTGGGTGATAAGGCGATGGGCAAGCGATGAAAATGTGCACATTTTTGAGGCAGAGACGCGACTCAACACCCCCACAAATGGAGTCTCGCACAATGGAACATCGCAGAGCTAGTACGTCCCCTCTTTCCCCTCCCACACCCGCACCCTCAGACGCGTGCACGTCTAGCATACAAGAACAAGGGTGGCCTGAAGCAGGACGACCTTCGACGTCGTCGCGAAGAGCAGCAAGTCGAGATCAGACGGCAGAAACGCGAAGAAAACATCGCAAAGAGGAGAAACTTCCTCCCTACCTCTTCCGCTGATTCCGATGAGGAGACTACCGCCAGAGACTGGGAGCCACCAGTATGAGTTCCTTACCCTAGGTGTGGCATCCTGTACTAACACGTTCCCAGCTTGCAGACGAGATGATCTCAGGCGTCTTCTCGGACGATCCCGATCGTCAGCTCGACGCGACCACAAAATTCCGTAAATTGCTTTCCAAGGAAAAGAATCCACCCATCGAAAAAGTCATCGAATGTGGCGTTGTCCCTCGCTTTGTCGAGTTTTTGCGAAACGGACAGTCCATGCTCCAGGTAAGTGGTTCCGCTTCTCGCCACCTGTCCAGGGCACTGACCCTCGGTGCAGTTTGAAGCAGCTTGGGCGCTCACAAACATCGCTTCTGGAACCGCCGAGCACACCCAAGTCGTGATAAACGCTGGCGCAGTTCCCGAGTTTATCAACCTTTTGTCATCCCCCGTACTCGATGTTCGCGAACAAGCCGTCTGGGCACTCGGGAACATCGCAGGCGACAGCCCACAGTGCAGAGACTACGTTTTACAACAGGGTGCTTTGCGGCCCTTGTTGACGCTCCTGAGTGAAAATCACAAATTGAGCATGCTCAGAAATGCCACCTGGACCTTGAGCAACTTCTGCCGAGGAAAGAATCCTCAACCAGAATGGGAACTGGTAAACGACATCCACTCGCTTGCACACCCCTTTCTAACATCTCCAATAGATTTCACCTGCTTTAACAGTCCTAACCAAATTGATTTACTCGATGGATGATGAAATCTTGATCGATGCTTGCTGGGCCATTTCTTATCTCTCCGACGGTTCCAACGACAAAATTCAAGCCGTGATCGAGTCTGCCGTGTGTAGGAGATTGGTGGATCTGCTCATGCACAGCTCGACTGCAGTTCAGACTCCTGCTCTACGTTCCATCGGAAACATCGTTACCGGAGATGATCTTCAGACCCAAGTAGTTATTGCTTCCGGTGCCCTTCCTGCTCTTCTCTCACTCTTGTCGTCGCCAAAGGAGGGAATCAGGAAAGAGGCTTGCTGGACTATCTCAAACATCACTGCCGGATCACCCCCTCAGATCCAGGCCGTGATTGATGCCAACATCATCCCTCCCCTCATCAACATCCTCCAAAACGCCGATTTCAAGACTCGTAAGGAGGCTTGCTGGGCGATTTCCAATGCGACCTCTGGAGGTCTCCATGAGCCCTCTCAGATACGTTATCTCGTTTCTCAGGGTTGCATTAAGCCCCTCTGCGACCTCCTCACAATGATGGATAACAAGATTATCCAAGTCGCCCTTGACGGTCTCGATAACATTCTCAAGGTTGGCGAGGCCGACAAGCAGGCAGCCGGCCCTGGAGTTGTGAATCAGTATGCTCTCTTCGTCGAGGAAGCCGGTGGCATGGTCACAATCCACAACCTTCAGTCACACGACAACTTGGACATTTACAAGAAGGCATTCAATATCATGGACAAGTATTTCCCTGACGAGGAAGAGGTAGATGCTGCCATCAGCGCACCAGCCGTCGACGCTTCCGGTGCTTATGCAGTATGTGTGCATATTGTTGTCTGCCCACCGGTCAACTCACGGTTGTCTAGTTCCATTCCGATATCAGTGCACCACAAGGAGGCTTCAGCTTTGCACAGCAATGACTGGCTCCCTCTGGAGCTATGGCGACGAATGCATCCGTGCCATTATCAGTGTCCTTCTCTTTACCTAGTCATCATTTCATGAACATCATGTAACGTCCTTATCGAGGTTGTCCAGATAGTCCCTTTTCTTCACCCTACTTCTTTTTCTTTGCTTTTCGTTGAGCGTTGTAGACAGCCGCTGCATATGCGTATCAAACATGCGTCTAACGGACGCCAAGTAGCCCCCCACGAGTAGGTGGATGATTATAATTATTGTGTGTAGCGGTGTACACAAGGTAAACATTAGAGATGTACAAAATCGCTGTATTCTGTGACCCATCGATCTCACCCTCGTACTACGACTGCAGCCGCAACTGGTCGAGCATCGCTCATGGCTTCTCAAATCCTTCCTCTGGGCAAGTCTGCTCGTTGAAAGCGAACATTGCACGAAAATGACCGATTCTTTTGACAGAGCTTATCGACAGATGTATTGGATCACGGATCTGGGTGATCATGAAAAGTGACCGCGAGTTCACTGGGACGCTTCTGGGTTTTGATGATTTCGTCAGTGAGTTGCTTAAGCTGGCATCGTTAATCTGATCAGACGATCTGTCAATCCTAGACATGGTGCTGGAAGATGTAACGGAATAGTGCGCGCATTCTTGCACACGGAAGAATGACCACTGAATTCAGAATTCTTTTCAGCGAGACTACGCCGCAGGGCCGGAAGAAGACACAGCTTGCTCAGACGCTCCTCAACGGTAACAATATCTGCATGGTAGGTACCACGCTTGATACCTCCTGAGATCGATTGGATGTTTACCGGACGAGTAGCTGATACCTGGCAGTGCTGGTCCAGATTCGTGATGACCGAGTCGTTGTTGAGTCGAAGTACTTGTCGATAGCAGGCTTTGCCAAATAGTGATACACAGCATAACATTAACTCGAAGTTTAATTCCCAAGTACTACACTTTTGACCCCAACCAGGATGCCCATCCGCATTCGAATGGCCATGCATGGCCACAAGCATAACAAGATATTCCACTTGGTTGCCATAGACCAGCGCAAGCGTCGCGACGCGAAACCAGCAGAGCTTCTGGGGATATACAACCCCGCTCTTGAACCAGGAACGACACACAAAACAGTCCAGTGGAGTGTGGAAAGGATAAAGTATTGGTTGGGAGTTGGAGCGACACCTAGTAAATCTGCAGTACGATTGTTGGAATGGGTGAGTGGGTTCTAGATTGAGACGTACGCTTGCTAAGAGGCTCGTAGGGAGGCATTATACCACCGGACTCAAAATATCATCCCAAAGCGCTTGGACCACGGACATCTGTCTCTTCTGAAGCCAAGGTTGCATCGGGCACGGTCGTCGATCCTTCTAATTCTGTCTCGTCACCATCATCGACTGCGCCGTGATCGAGCCGTATCGACAGCAAACATCCCGTTTGTGCCAATCTATCCATCTTAAACTCGGTGCACTACAGATCCCACGCATTATACATATCTCCGTCCACTGCTCAGGCTCTCCCCTTGACGTACGCACCATTAATGTAGCACCGTTTGTAGAAAGGCACAGATCTCATCGTGCCCGGCGATTTGTGCTAGTTCTATTCCCGTCAGGTCGTCGGGATCCTGGAATGAAGTTGAACCAGCTCTGCATTAGTGTCCGTACATCAAGACAGACCTTCATCGTCGCGTCTGCACCATGCTTGATTAGTATTTTGACAACCGGCAAGCTACCTCTATCGCATGCTAGGTGTAGCGCTGTATAGCCCTGCAAAAGAATGTATCGCTGGGGGATCGACAAAAAGTATTAGACATACATATTCGTCGCGTTCGTTGACATCCACCGACGAGTTCTCGACCAGAAATCGAGTGATTTTGTTCACATTACCTTGGATAGCAAATGCATGCAACACTTGCTCTCCTGTATCAATGCCTCCATCTCCTGAAGCAGCCATGGCGCTGACGGATCCACCCATTCCCCCTCTCCCCTCCGTGGACGAGAGTGATATGCTCACGCCCAAGTCCTCATCCCATACTTCCCCCTCTTCCTGTGTGTCGCTCACCATTCCGAAGCCTGGAACCCATCCGAGCTCCCGAGCGACGTCGAGATATCTTCGCTCAGCATCCGGTCCATAGCCTGCGTACACTTTTGCGGTATTGTTCCATGCATCCCACTTTGCGCGACTGGTCAGATCGAACAGCGATGGGCGCGGGTTCTGGGGCACCGATGCGACGGTAAGATATTTGTACAATCCGTATAGCTGTCGATGTGCAACACCCAGGCTGTCAGGAGGTTATAATCGCCCAAATAACGAACCTGCTCGACCTCAAGCTTTGTGGTATTCGACACCTTTGCTAGCGATGGGGCAGATGACAAGTATTCTGCTGCTTCGAAGAGTGCTGGTGATGGCATATATTCCATGATTGAACGTTCCAAGATCAAAGTAGGAATGCACGAGGAAACATCTATCCAATTATATAAGCGATTGAGACTATCTCTATTCACCAGACATAAAGTAATGGTATCTAAGCGAGCCCTGCGGCCTTCATTGCCTGCGCAACATGTCAGCAAGTCAAGATCGGCCAACGAACGCAAGACTGACCTCAAGCATGGATGCACCGATCTTTGCGGGACTGTCAGTGACAATCACGCCAGCCTTTTCCAGCGCGGCAACCTTGTCCGACGCAGCACCTTGTAAAAGTGATTTCAGGGTGCATTCAAGCTTGTAGACCGTACTTGCTCACCCTTGCCACCAGAGATGATGGCACCAGCATGACCCATACGGCGCCCTGGTGGTGCAGTGCGACCTGCGATGAAGCCGACAACGGGTTTAGGATTCTTCCGTGTCTTGTTAAACTTTTCCAAGTACTCTGCAGCTTCCTCTTCCATCGATCCCCCGATCTCCCCAATGATGACGATGCCTGATCACATGAGCACCACTCTTATCAGGGGGAGAGAGCAATCTACCTTCTGTCGTGTCGTCCTCGAGGAAGACCTTGATGACATCGACATGTTGCGTTCCAGGGAACGGATCGCCACCAATTCCAACGCACAGCGATTGCCCGAGCCCCACGCCGGTTGTTTGAGCGACAGACTCGTATGTCAATGTACCGGACCGAGACACGATTCCTACACTGAGATGTCGCCGCTGTCAACGTCATGACACGTCAAGGACGCACCGATTTTTCCCGGCTTGTGGATGTGTCCGGGTTGAATACCCATCTTGCAGCCAAGTGGGTTGATGATCCCCGGGCAATTAGGGCCAACGAGACGTGACTTTGACTGGCTCTTGAGCGCGTTCATGACCTACGCCAGCAGACGATCAGAAGTGCAACACGGTCCACTACGACCACGCATACCTTGATCTCGTCTTGCTGAGGTATGCCCTCGGTTATGCAGACAATCAGACCGATTTCATTCTCGATGGCTTCGAGAATGGCATCGGCAGCGGAGGGTGGTGGGACGTAGAGGACGGTGGCGTCCGGGTTTGTTTCCCTGACAGCCTGTGGCAAGATTAGCATCAAAGCTCGAATTGCATCGAAGACCGTCGTACCTCGCGGACTGAGCCGAACACTGGCAGCCCGAGATGTGTCTGACCCGCCTTGTTGGGGGACACACCACCAACCATCTTGGTACCGTAGGCCAAGGCTTCTCTCACATGGAAAGTACCCTGTAGCCAATTATAAACGACTTGTTCCACTCCAGCGTCGCATACGAGAGGGTTCTACTCACCGTCTTTCCGGTGAAACCCTGGCAAAGGACTTTGGTGTCCTTGTGGATGAGCAAGTTCTGGATGGTATCGACATAGCTTTTTCGAGCCGCTGAAGAGGAAAATGACCGACAACCAGCTGAACAAGCAGACATCAGCCCAAAAAACTTGTCAAGTAGCTGGTTACATACCGCTCGCGGCGAGTGATTGACCAGCGCGGCGGAACATGACGAAGCAAGGGTAGA
>QFEM01013437.1:0-30100 GCA_003316205.1 Boletus bicolor
ACTTGGAGTTTCGTGCAGCTCGCATTGCGGATCCTGGTATAGGCGAGCGCCTTCTTTCTCTTCATATCACATCTATTCAAGACTATCCTTGGATAGACCTCAAAACTAAGCATACAGTAGCATGTGAGCTCAGGGAAATGATCGACACCGTGAGGGATTCGGATTCTGCACGCGTATTTCCCCAGATGATCCCCGTTCTCCTCGAAATCCTTCGCTCCGGTGAAGCGGCATACCATAAGGACTCGCTTGAATACCAGTTTCGGCGCGTTCTTCTAGAGGTCCTCCATCGCATCCCATACAATGATTCAATCCGGCCTCTTGCACTCCCTCTCCTTAGTGGAATGCTTCATACTCTCCGCAATGATAACGAAGAGAATGGTGTTACTTCTTGCAAGATCATCATCGACTTACTTCGCTCGTTCAGGGCTCTCACCGAGGACCTTGTCTCCGAATTCATGTCTATCCTTCAGGATGTTTTTCGCAATATAGGCGGTCTGGTGCAGGAGACACTCACAGAGGACTCTGCCGTTTTGGATGTCAACGTCGTTATGCCCAGCATTCGCAGCTTCAAGGTCTTGGCGGAGATGGGCATGGTTGTCGTTACCTTTTCTCAAAGTCACCGGTCAATGGTGGCCACCCTGATACAGACAACACTGAGTCTCAACTTTGAAGTTTTGGCTCTCGAGTCGCCTGCTCAGCACAAAGCACGCGAAGATTGCGAAGCTATGGGCTCATACTGGGCTGGCATGGCTTCGACCATTAGAAACCCGCAGGTGTATGCCGACTTCATCACTGCACAAATCAAGGTCAGTACACACGTGATCGTTAAGCGCTCCTCATAACTTTACCTCAGATGGTCTCGTATGTGGCGTACATAATTCGCGGCTTTGCGGAACAATTTGATTCATTTGGAGAGCGTCTTATTCTTTCCGCGCTCCGACTCTTGCAGGATCTTCCTGCTAATGGAATCCAAGCCCGCAAGGTACGCAAATTTCCTTTCAGTCGAGATGACACACAAAACAGTAACCCTAGGACCTCATGGTTGTCCTGCGACATCTCATAGGCACTCCTCATCGCAAGGCTCTTCTGCCGCAGATTGACAAACTTTTTAATGAGAAGATTCTACTCGGCAGCGGTGTTGGCAGCCAAGAGACCCTTCGGTAGACCGTGAATTTCGGTATTTGTGTATGTCGCTGACACACATCCTATAGTCCGTCAGCGTATGCTGCTATCGCTGATCTTGTTCACCATGTACGCACTGAACTCTCCGCTGATCAAATCGGGCGGGTCTCAAAACTTTATTCGACCCTTATCCATAATCCCTATCTCGGAAACACCCTCCACACACTTTTCGCAAAGATGATGTTCGGCCTCATCGAGAACATCACGACCAAAGATACTCCTCAGGGTGCGGCTCGTATCCTTAGTGCCATGTTCGAGACTTGCGTGGACAGAGTAGATGCGATGACGAATGTACTCGATGATGCGTTGGAGCGTTTGGAGAGAGCGAAAGTTGGGGACGAGTTACCATCTCCAGTTTTACAAATTGAGAGAGCACGTCCTGTGGCTGCTGCCGTTTACGCGGTGGAGAAGCCCGAAGAAGTGATACACGGTGGGTGGTTATGTTCCTTGAACAGATCAAGCTTATCATACCCCAGAGTGCCGATTGTTATTCCGCACACTTTTGCACGGTTTTCGAGTGTGCCTTGTTGGCTTGAAGAAATGTGAGGGACCGATTCCGGATGGAACGGTTATATTTCGTCTCTTCACCAGCTGCATCAAGTGTATGGCGCTGTTCGATGCAGAGCCCAGGGAAGCAACGGAAGTGATGGATTGGTTTAGCTCAGTACTCCTTGAAGTGAATTTGCACGTCTTTCAAGAGGTATGGACGCACAAGGTTGAAATTTTCTTTCAAGCTGCACAAAAGCGACCCTCCCTCCTCCATATTTGTCAATTACTGTTCACTCGAGAGCCCGTCTCCCCGACACTGGTTGCTATCGTGCTCCGATTTCTGATCGATCGTCTACCGCTGCTTGGCGAATATGATGATCAGACGGCCGTGGTGACTATCCGACTTTTCAAAATGGCTTTCAGCGCCGTCGTTACATTTCCTATCCCTAACGAGCCGATACTAGCATCTCATCTTGCGAAGTTGATCATGGATTGTTTCCCCCTGGCTGCCAAGGCCACCAAGCCAACCAATTATTTCCACTTGCTCAGAGGCCTCTTTCGCGCTATTGGTGGTGGCGGTGGGCGATTTGAACTCTTGTATAAAGAGGTCCTGCCCCTACTACCTGAGATGCTGGAAAGCTTAAACCGCCAACTGCTTGCATCAGACGGATACAGCAGGGATATGATAGTGGAACTTTGTCTCACTGTTCCGCTGCGTCTTACTCATCTCCTCCCGCACCTCTCGTACCTTATGCATCCGCTCGCACTAGCTTTGCGCGGAACACCGGAGCTTGTGTCACAAGGTTTACGCACACTCGAACTCTGCATTGACAATCTAACGCCAGATTTCCTCGACCCCACGCTCAGCACAGTTCTGCGCGAACTGACGGAGGCACTTCACACCCATCTAAAGCCGCTCCCAGCTAATCATCACCACGCTCATACGACAATACGTATCCTCGGAAAACTTGGCGGGCGAAACCGGCGCTTGCTGAGCAAAGAACCATTACTAGAGTATAAGCCTTTCTCCGAGCCAGCGAAGCTTGCACTATCTTTCGGTGGAACAAGCGAGAAGGTGGAGTTGTACACCATGTCAAGTCTCGCAGCCCGTACTATGATGAAAGCGGGACCCCCTCACCGGGGGTATGCATACACATTTCTCGAGACATGTATCACCTTCCTTGTGCATGAGGTTCGTTCTTATCTTTCCTGTAGTTCGCTTGTGAATTTATACTTCTGACAGAATACTCATGACGAAAACCAAGCTGCCGTCTTTGTTAAATGTCTTGAAGCCATTTTTGATGCCTTCTATATCCCTGAGCTCAAGGAAGGTGCACAGAAGTTCATACGAGAGCTTTCAAAGGCGGTCTTTGCAATGGAGATGCGCAAGAATGCCACCAAGGAAATTGGTCTCAAGAGGTATCCTAGTTCGTTACTTGCATCTTATCTCGAGGCAATACCGCGGGTCTTGACACGCGAAAAGCAAGAAGAGGCCCGGCAGGGACATGATTTGGTTGCCCTCATCATCAACGATCTAGTCGCAATGGGCAGAGATCAAGCAGCTGCCCTTCTCGACATTGTTCCAATGCTCCATCAAATTGCGAGTCGCTTCAGTGCCATTTGTTTGGATGACTCATGGGTGCGGAAGAGTGCAGGATGCAGTGGCATCCGAATTCTGACCTCCACTCCAGAGTTTGGAGTGAAGTGGATCCACGATCGCGAAGTAGATTTCGTTCGCACTCTTCTGCATATTTTGAAAGATCTTCCTTACGACCTTCCCCGCGATGTTGGTGATGTGGTCGATGCCCTGAAGAGGGTTCTGCGGGTAGGCAGTGCGGATATTGAAGCATCCACCGATGGTCCTATCGCTTCCCGAACCAAGTTGGTCCATCTTATCGGGATTTTCTTCTCGGAGCTCTCGAGCCCGAATCCCGTAGTTCGACACGCAGTGCAAACATGCATCGAGTTACTCGTTGAGCTCACCGGGAAATCCGCCCATGATCTCCTTCTCCCCCACCGGGATCGCATGCTCACCGCGATATACACGAAGCCATTGCGTGCCCTGTCGTTTCCCATCCAAATTGGCATGATCGACGCCGTGCGATTTTGCATTAATCTTGATCCACCACTTCCAGAGCTCAACGACGAGCTTCTCAGACTTTTGCACGAGACTCTTGCGTTGGCTGATGCAGATGACCTGAATATTGGGCGGGTTAACCTTCGCCAGGGCGGGCTGGAAGTGATCAAGCTTCGGGTGGCTTGTATCAAGTTATTGACTGCATCCATGCCGATGACCGATTTCTTCGCCAAACAGCCTCAGACCCGGCAGAGGTAAGGATCAACTCTTTGCAGACCGGATTGCTAATCGAGGTGTTCACTCTAGAGTGACGAGCGTATACTTTAAGTCGCTTTACTCGCCCTCGCAAGAAGTCAAGGAAGTAGCACATGAGGGACTTCGGATGGTGCTCACTCACCAGAGTCGCCTTCCGAAAGAACTTTTGCAGACTGGCTTGCGGCCCATCTTGATGAATCTTGCAGATCCAAAACGACTTTCGGTTTCAGGGCTAGAGGGTCTGGCTCGTCTTTTAGAGTTGCTCATCAACTACTTCAAGGTCGAGATTGGTCATAAACTTCTCGATCACTTTCGTATCGTCGCAGATCCTCAAATGCTCCAGGCTTCATCTCGTCTTCCGCTTCCCGAAAACGAAGGCATCACCAAGCTCGTCCGCTTGGCAAACATTTTCCACCTTCTCCCCTCTGCTGCGAACATTTTTTTGGAAAACCTTGTTAAAGCCGTTGTCCAGACGGAAGCGCAAATGCAGTTCTCTGGCAGGAGTCCCTTCTCCGAGCCTCTGGGGAAGTACCTTGATCGCTATCCTGGAGAGGCGCTCGACTTTTTCTTTCGCCATCTGCATTACCCGCGTCACCTTAGAACATTCCGAAGCATTCTACTGGCTAAGCTCGCTCCCAACGTGGAGAGAGAGTTGGCATCGAGGACGCAATCCCTGGTCGTTCTCTGTTTCAAGAGCTGCGACTCTGCATTGGTGTTGCCTGGTTTACACCTCCTGGATGACCTCGCAGACCTGCAGCCAAGTTGGATGACCGAAAACAGTTACGCGATCGATGCTGTGATCGAGATCTGGAGATCAGAGCCGTTGCAGCCTGAACAAGCGGATACCATAGTCCCAGAAGCTATCCACAGACAATCCGTTACGTTGTTGATTTTTCAAAAGATACTCGAGAAAATACCAAGGATCGACCTGTTGTTCGAGATCGTTGCGGTCTACACTCGCAATCTGCCTATGGATCTCACTCGGCTAACGCAGTTCCTGTACCGTCACGTCGCTCTCAACGAGGATTTGTTTTATCGCCGGAGCGTCCTCGCTCGGTTCCTCGTGTGGTTTGAAGACCAGTCTGCATCCTGGGGAACGAAGACTTTCTTCTTGCGGTACATCGTTACACCAACTATTCTTGTTCAAGCAGAGAAGCCGAATAAAGATGGTCTGCTCGACGCAGATTTCATCACCGCCGTTCATCGAACCATCTGGCAGCCCATGATCGATGATGTCATATTTGTAGAGGCTGATGATATGTTCAAGATTGAACTCTTACATTTGACCACGGTCCTCGTACACCGTTTTCCCGAGCTATTGGAGGATGTCAAGAAGGACATCATTCGTTGCGCTTGGCATTACATTACTTCCGACGATGCAGTCGTCAAACAGACGGCATACCTCCTAGCTGCTCGTTTCTTTGAAGCATTCGATACACCGCAGAAGTTCATCCTTCGCGCTTGGACCGGCTTGCTTCGTCCTCCGCACACCGAGGGCAAACTGCTCATCAAACAGGCCCTGGATATACTGGCTCCCGTACTTCCTAGGTCTGGCGCAGATGATGTAGGCTACCCTCAATGGGCAAAGACAACACGAAGACTTCTCGCGGAAGAGGGCAATGGCTTTCAGCAAATCATCATGATTTACCAGCTCCTAGTTCGGCAGCCACATCTATTCTACTCAGTTCGAGCTCTGTTCATCCCTCACATGGTTAATTCCTTGAATAAGTTGGGCCTCTCTGGTACAGCGTCGGGGGAGTCCCGCATCCTATCCATCGATATCTCACAGGTCATTTTCGACTGGGAACAAAATTCCCAGGACACCGAAACCCAGTCAATCGTGGCCTCATGGGTGACACCCTTGTCTTTCCGAGAGAGTATTGTCAGCTTCCTTGTTCGCCTGGCGACTGCCACGTTGGAACCGCCAGCCAAGACCGTTCTTGTTCCTCGAGCACTGACCTTGTTGCAACAAATGGTTGCATCATCTGGTTGGTCTGATGTGACAGTGAAATTGAACTACTTTTCGAGGGCACTTGAACAGGTAGATTCTTTGCCATGACCATATTATCTCACCCTGACGACTCCTGGAAGATTGACCTAGATTCGGAACCACAACTCAATCAGGCGCTCAGCGCAGCAAAGGTCTTACAGGTCGTTACTGCTGACAAGGATGACGACTGGTATATCGCGAACGCTACTATCCTACAATCTCTCGTGCGCAAAGGCTTGGTAACAGACGAACAAGGACTTCATGATGCTCTACACCCTATTTTCGAGCGCTTGCTGCGTCTCTTCCCTCTCCCGGATAAAGATGAAAAACAAGGCGAGATGTCCGAATTTCACAACTTCGTGTATTCAGCGATCGAAGATGGTCTAGCAAATACGAGCGCGCTGCGTGGTACCCTCCTCATGCTGAAATCAGTTGTGCAAGTCTCCTCTGAGCGCGTACAACCTTTCTCCGCATCCCTCTTGCGACTCTTCACTAAACTCGCCAAGGACCACGTTAACTCGGCACCAACCACGAGTGGGTTTGAAAACGGAGTTCGACTGATCACGTCGATCATCGAGATATGCAAAGTTACTTTACCGTATCTTGGCGACCAGCGCAAGGCCTTCTTGGGTGCATTCACGGCACTTGCGGAGAAGTCGAAGAGTCTATCGCTCTGTCGGTACATGCTCGACGTTATGCGGGAGTGGGCATTGGCCAAAAATGAAGCCTACCCCTCTATGAAGGACAAGTTGAACGTCTTGCAAAAAATGGCAGGCTTCGAGTCGCGTGGGGAGTCACTCTTTCATGACTATTTGGAGCTGATCTATGACATTTATACTGAGCCGTCCTTGCGGAGAAGTGACTTGACATCCCGACTAGAGCAATGTTTCTTGCTTGGAAGTCGAGCACGAGACGTGAGCCTTAGGGAACGCTTCATGGACCTGCTGGATGCTAGTATTCCCGGCTCTCCTTCGAGTCGTCTAGCCTACATCCTTGCAGTCCAGAGCTGGGAGCCCCTCGCGGATCATAATTGGATCGCTGTCGCCTTGCACCTTCTTCTTGGCTCTGTAGATTCAGAAATGCCCCTCATTCCAGAGAGAAAATTCACCCTCGAGCCCGGTGTGGGATATCTCACTACTCGCCACAAGGCCGCATCGATTGTGCGCCCAATGCAGCGCCTCGCGTTCCTCGATCCACTCGCTGCCCACGACATGTGGATTTCCGCGTTCTCGGCCGCTTGGAGGTGTCTCTCAAGGAGGGAGCAGGCCGATATGACTCTTCACATGATCAACCTCTTGAGCAAGGACTACCACATCAAGCAAGCCGAGATGCGTCCTAACATAATACAAACTCTGCTCAGTGGCGTCCTTGCTTGCAATCCCCCTATGATTTTACCTCCTCACCTCGTGAAGTTCGTATGCAAAACGTATGGCGCATGGCATGTTGGCCTGGAGCTCCTCGAACACTCGCTCGATTGCGTACGGGACGATGACGCCAGTCTACGCGACACCGTCTTTGATTCCTTGGCCGACCTCTACGCTGAGTTAGCGGAGGAAGATATGTTCTACGGGCTATGGCGTCGCCGCTGTCTCCACCTCGAAACAAATATCGGTCTTGCGTATGAGCAGCATGGGATGTGGGATCAGGCAGAAAGCACGTACGAACTTGCCCAAACTAGGTCGAAGTCAGGTGCGATCGCCTTTTCCGAAACTGAATATTTCCTGTGGGAGGACCACTGGATGCTCGCAGCCGAGAAGCTTCAACAATGGGACACGCTCCACGATCTGGCCAGGAGCGAGGGCAATCAGGAGCTTATGCTCGAGAGCGCATGGAGGATCAAAGACTGGACGGAACACAGGGAGACTCTAGAAGACCAGATCAATCAACTTCCCGATATCGCCACTCCTCGCAGACGAGTGTTTGAGGCATTCACTGCCCTCTTAAAGCTTCCAGCCGCCTTGGATAAAAATACAGAGTTCACCAAGATCCTCGAGGATGCGATGCAGCTCTCCCTCCGCAAATGGGTTGGGTTGCCTTCCCAACTGTCGGTTGCCCACGTCCCCTTGTTGCAGCACTTTCAGCAGTTCGTGGAACTTCAAGAAGCTGTTCAAATTTTCGGTTCTCTGTCGACCACAACTGCCCAAAACTTGGAAAAGAAGTCGTCCGACTTGAAGATGGTCCTTCAAGCGTGGAGAGAGCGACTACCTAACCTTCATGATGACATCAGTATCTGGAGTGATCTGGTGGCATGGCGGCAGAACGTCTTTAATGCGATCAACAAAGCTTACATCCCCCTCATCTCTACCAACAACCAGAACGGCAATGCAGCTTCTACGAATGTCAACACGTCCGGTTATCGAGGCTACCATGAAACTGCCTGGATCATCAATCGGTTTGCCCATGTCGCCAGGAAGCATGACTTGCTGGACGTGTGTTTCAGTTCCTTGAACAAGATTTACACACTCCCCAACATCGAAATATCCGAAGCCTTCCTCAAACTCCGGGAGCAAGCGCGCTGCCACTACCAGAAACCAAATGACCTACAGGCCGGTCTAGAGGTGATCAACAACACCAATCTGATGTACTTTTCCAATGCGCAAAAGGCGGAGTTCTACACTTTGAAGGGAATGTTCCACGCAAGGTGTGGACGTTCCGAGGATGCGAATCTTGCATTCGGGCAAGCTGTACAGATGGACATGTCGCAAGCAAAGGCATGGGCGGAGTGGGGCCGTTATAACGACCGGATGTTCAAAGACGTTCCCTCCGATATGTCGTACGCTGCCAATGCTGTATCCTGTTACCTTCAAGCTGCAGGACAGTACAAGAATGGCAAAAGTCGGCCACTACTCACTCGCGTTCTCTGGCTCCTCAGTGTCGACGACGCGAACTTCACAATCTCCCGCGCATTCGATACCTATAAAGGAGAGGCAGTCTTTTGGTACTGGTTATCGCTGATTCC
This sequence comes from Boletus bicolor, assembly GCA_003316205.1. NCBI lineage: Eukaryota > Fungi > Basidiomycota > Agaricomycetes > Boletales > Boletaceae > Boletus > Boletus bicolor. The sequence continues at coordinate 8,953 of QFEM01013437.1, forward strand.
TCAACTTTGTCTGTCCATCAATCAACGGGAAGTAAAACAAGCCCGCTATATCCTTCTCAACCTGGCCAAGCTATTCCCACAGGCAAGTAATCCCAATGCCTCGGCATTTCCGTGACTGATTCTTGTGCAGGCACTATTTTTCCCTCTGCGAACAACTAAAGAGGATATGGCCATCGTCAAGAAACAAGCCGCCGTCGCTGCAGCGGCCCGTGCCATGCAGGCGGGCCAGGCAGTCGTAGCTAACGGGATAAAACGTGCGGACAGCGACATGGCTATGCAGGACGCGACCGCCGAAGTTGCTGGAGAGATTGTCAAACGGGAGAACCCTACCGTCGAGATCAATGGGAGCCAACAGCTTCCTACTGCTCATTCGGATGCCTCTAGCTCCAACCCAGCGTCGTTGTTACCTAACCAGCATCCAGTTACTGAGGTTCAACCCGCTTATACTATCCGCCAAGGATGGGAACACGTTGATGAGGTCGTACAAATACTCAAGACCGCTTTCCCACTCCTTATCCTAAGTATGGAGACTATGGTCGATCAGATAGTCCAAAGGTTCAAGGCGCCACCTGAGGAAGAGATCTACCGATTGATAAGTATGCTCCTACAGGATGCCATCCAGGTACGTGGCCCACTTTTTACATGTGAACCCTGATCTGATCCTATCTAGAATTATGTGATGCGCACGAACACACCCGAGGACGACGGGCAGCTTGCACCCCACACGATCAACAACCTAACGAAGATGGCGGCTAACTTGTCCGGTCCCGCACGGGTGCGTTGTACCAACATTTAAGTTCATCTTCCCTGACGTATGTATCCAAGCAGAAGGAATACGAGGATGATTTCTTGAGGAGCAAGCCAACTCATTACGAATATATCCGTCGACTCCAGCGTTGGCGAGATCGGCAAGAGAAATATCTTGATTCAAGACCTCGCATTCAGTCTCTGGATCTTCTGAGTCACTACTTGACCGAGTTCCAATATGGCAAGTTCGATGACATTGAGGTTCCTGGACAATATACAGAGGTGAGCGGTTCGCATACTCCACGTTTCAAGGAGTGCTCAATCATCCATTCAGGATAAGGACAGCAACCAGAACTTCGTTCACATTCAGAGATTTGGTCCCAAGTTTGAGAACTGTAGATCCAACGGCTACTGTTGGAAGAGATTCACTATCCATGGTAGTGACCATTCAAGAACTTCGTTCTCTGTACAGCTTCCATCTGGGCGCCACTGTCGTCGCGAAGAGCGGGTGATGCAGGTGTTCCGCATATTCAATGGGTGCGTTCACTCTGCTATTCTATTAGAGCCCTATCCTTTGAAACATCTTGACAGGGCGCTCGCGCGAAAGAAAGAGTCGCGTAAACGTAACCTCAGCTTCCATATACCGGCTGCCATATCTTGCAGCCCCAATATTCGCTTGCTTCAGAATGACTCGTCCTACTTGACACTAGGCGATATTCACGATCGTCACTGCGAAGAGATTGGCGTTACACGCGAGGATCCCATTCTTGTCTCTGGAGAGAAGATAAAGAGCGTACTTTTAGACTTCAAGCAGGTGAATCAAAGAGCTGTATGTATTCGTTGAAATCACGTTTCCACCCGGTTTCTTATCCCCCTTAGCCCGGCAAGGCAGAATACTTCAACCTTCGGAAGGATCTTATGGATGAAGTCGTGGCGAAACTCATGCCGGATGACATCCTTACGAAGGTCGGCTGCTTGTCGGATCACAGCTTTGTCAATTCTGATTTTGACCCCTTTCCAGTATATGGTCAATGTCATGAGTAGTCCTGCTGACCTCTGGAAAATGCGCAAACAGTTTGCACTGCAAATCGCTGCTACAAGTTTCATGACATACGTCTTTTGCCTTACAAGCAGGTCGCCGGCGCGATTTCACATATCCCGTTCAACTGGCAGAATTGCTATGAGCGAGCTGCTTCCCGGTGTCGCTGGTCAAGCCCCCGTGTTCGCGTCAAACGATTCAGTTCCCTTCCGGTTCTCGCCAAACATGCAAAGATTCCTTGGACCACTCTTCACTGAAGGTGTTTTAACATCCGGGATCATGGTCATCGGTCGTTGCCTCACGGAACCCGATGTAAGTGTACGCGTTACGCTCCGTAGCTTCAAGAATCGCTGATTAGGAGATTCAGTTTGGTTTGGAGCAACAACTTTGCTTATTCGCTCGCGACGAAGTCATGACTTGGCTGCACGGTAGGGGTCAGCCATGGACGTTTGACGTCTCCTTCCGCACGAACTGTGCGGCTAACATCGACGGCGTCGTCAAGCGTGCTGAAGTAATGGCATGCAAACTCGAGCGTGATCAGGTGAGAGTGACATCCAATTTGCAGACCCCTTGCATAGGTTAACTGGCAGCAGATCGGCATGGTATCGACACCGCCAACCGTACCGGTCGTACAGACGATCACCAACCTTATATCTACCGCGACGAATCCTATTCAACTCATGAGAATGTCGGAGATCTATCATCCTTGGTTCTGAAATTTTCACATTTGCTTCGCTTCTGTTATTATACGTTCTGGCATCATCGTGACATGTACATCTATTCCCGACAAATAATAGGCATTATACATATACCGAGTGGGAAACTGTCTCCAGCTGCCTCGTGCACACAGGAACAACATACTTAGGAACGGGTGCTACGTATAAATCCTTCGGTTTGACGAAAAGTGTTGATATGCACTTCGCTCTCAGCCATCATCTGTAAGAAATCTCAGATCAAAAGGAACAGTATCGTGAGAGACTACGTTCTTACCTCCTCGGCCATGTGGTATATATCACTTGCTGGACGGTTGTACATCATGGCATTCGCGAACATGAGGTAAACGTCCCTCTGAAACTCGAGCGAGTTCGAGATAACGCCATCTTTGACCCTCGCCTTGATAGTCTTGAGGTCCATCGGCCGCTTGATAATGTCATGATAGTCTGGCGCTTCGGAGTTCTTGATAGGGTTGTGAAAGATATTACCGTTGCGATGTTGAGAGATTTGACTGTGAAGCATGCCGATTACGGTTTGGAAACGCTTGTTAGGAACAGATGGTGGTGTTTGTTGGTAGGAGGCGGGTTCGCCGTTCGTTGAACTACGCGGTCGAGAGGGACAGGCTACAAGTCATGAGTGAATGGATGCGATAAAGTCGGCGTCTCATACTTTGCTCGTCGACGTCTGTTGATGTAGACTCATCCCGAGCTCTCTTCTTTTCTCGTGAACTCTCTTCAAGGTTGTCCGAGTCTGCAATCTTGCGTTTGCCTTCGAGCGGTGATGAGATCAATGGGGGCTCCAAGTATTATGAGGTAGGATGCATACCTTCACGTTGTTGTGACTTTCCGTCGACTTTGAACTCGGGTTCGTATTCTTGAAGAATGACGGGTTCCTCAACATCTATCTGGGCAGTCTCGGGTGCCATGTTACTTGCTTCTGAGACCTCGACTGTCATACGCTCCTCGGGTGCAACCTCAGTGACATCCACGGGTGTAGGCGCAAGTACGACATCTTCTGCGACAGGAGCGATTTGGCCATCGACAGGTGTATCAGGTGGTACCTCGGAAGGTGGTTTCTCTGTAGCATCGTCGATGGTATGAACTTCGGTATCGTCTCTTTCAGAAGTCTGTTTCGGGGTTCCTTGATCGTCAGTGCACGCGAGGTCATTTGTTGCACTCCACTGTGGCTCCTAGGGATAAGAAAAAAAGAAAAAAAAGTGAACTGGCTGTCTGCACCATGTTGCAAACCTACCGAAGCGGGTTCTACCGGCGACTGAGAGTCCACCACGTCTTTGGGGTTTGCGTTGTCATCGCTAGCGAGTCTGGCCCTAATTTTATCATCCCAAGCGCCACTGCGTATTTCGTCGATTTCCGCGACGATGCATCTGATGCACGATGTATAAATGACGACGAGATAAAGCGGATGACTTACTTGAACTTGGCCTCTTCTGCGGAGATCAAGGCGCGTAGATGAAGAAGGCGCGCAGCGTAGTGTCGTTGTGCGAGGGTTAGATTGAGAGGGGCTAGCTGCCAAAGTCAGAGTGGACGTGTATGTGAAGAGAAGGTGCCTTACCATGAGGAGCGTTGTTCGTTTCTGAGCTGCAGACAGTGAGTAGGACGCGACACTAGGACTTAGTGAAATGCATCTTACCATTCAAGTGACGCTTCGTTCATGAGACGGACGTAGATTTGATGACAGGACTAGATAATACACTGAGTAAACTATACATGACTCGGTTGGTATGAACGGGGGGCGAACTTGGGGGGAAAATAATGATGATTTTGGATGGACGAGTGCAGGATGGTTTGAGAGTACTTTGGATACGGACTGCCAGGCGTCTGCGCCGTGCTCATAGACTGCTTGAGCAAGGATGAGACGTTCGATGGTGGAGAGGGACGGGTCCTCGCTGTCCATCGTCAACGCCGTCACTGGCGATGAGCGTCATATCCGCCGATTCTCGCTGGCAGACCGACCCGGGTGGGATCCGGGGTTTTCCGGATCTCTCGTTGGGCCGTTAAAGGACAGTTGGACTTTGTGCCGCATTTACTCCTCCGCCCGCCATGTTCCTCTCTGCGTTCGCAACTCTCTTGCTCCTTCCTTTCGCCTCCGCTGGCGTTCACAAGCTTAAACTCCAGAAGCTACCCCTTGTTGCGCCCGGCCACCTGCTTGAAACTGCCTACCTCGCAGAGAAGTACGGCTCTCAGGTCCCATACCAACAGCCCCCCCTCTTTGGTGCGGGCGGTGCTGGTCGTAATGTATGGCCCAGCCCGAAGGGAGATGATCTCTTCTGGACGCAGGAGGATTTGCTCAATGGTGGCCATAACGTTCCTCTCTCCAGTATGCGGCTTTCTCCTCTTCATACGTTATACTGCATTCATCCCCCCCAGACTTCATGAACGCACAGTACTACACCGAAATCACTATCGGCTCGCCGCCTCAGTCGTTCAAGGTCATCCTTGACACTGGGTATCCATTTACCCCGTTCTTGCTCGTCTTTTGCTCATCTCTACTTTTAGTTCCAGCAATCTCTGGGTACCCAGCACCGGTTGCACCTCCATTGCATGCTTCCTCCATGCAAAGTATGACTCGCGGTCGTCGAGTTCATACCAGGCCAATGGTTCTGATTTCTCCATCCAATATGGTTCTGGTTCGATGGAGGGATATGTCTCACAGGACAAGCTCACTATTGGGGACCTTTCCATTTATAACCAAGATTTTGCCGAAGCCACTAAGGAACCCGGACTTGCCTTTGCCTTTGGCAAGTGAGTGCGTTGCATTTTCTCACATGACTTCGTTCTGACCTTTCCAAGGTTCGACGGGATTTTGGGTCTTGGATATGACACCATCTCAGTGAACCATATCGTCCCACCGTTCTACAACATGATCGACCAGGGTCTTCTCGACGAGCCTGTGTTCTCTTTCCGTATCGGTTCTTCAGATACGGATGGCGGCGAGGCCGTATTTGGTGGAATCGACCATTCAGCCTACACTGGCAAGATCAGTTACGCTCCTGTTCGCCGCAAGGCCTACTGGGAGGTCGAGCTTGAAAAGGTATCCTTTGGGAATGACGTACTCGAACTCGATAACACTGGTGCCGCTATTGATACGGGTAAGTTCGACACAACGTCTTGTTCTGGACACAATGCTTAGCTTGTTAGGTACCTCCTTAATCGCTCTCCCCACCGACGTGGCGGAGATGTTGAACACGCAAATTGGTGCCACGCGCTCTTGGAATGGCCAATATACAGTCGACTGTTCTAGAGTTTCCGAGCTCCCGGATTTGACGTTCTACTTCGATGGCAAGCCATACCCCCTGAAGGGCAATGATTATATTCTCGACGTCCAAGGGACATGTATCTCTGCCTTCACTGGCTTGGACATCAACTTGCCCGGTGGCGCTCAGATCTGGATCATTGGTAAAATTCTGATACCATTGTGCGAGACCACAGACTGATTTTCTTCCAGGTGACGTCTTCCTCAGGCGCTACTTCACGGTGTATGACCTGGGGAGAGACGCCGTCGGTTTCGCCACTGCTGTGTGAGGGCTACACTTTCCACTACCGTCCACTTGTCGTGTAGATTCCCTTTCCCTCTATCTGGTGATGTGCTTGATCTAATGGAGAGTGGTTGAAGTGACACCTACATCTATTTATCACCGTATGTTTACGTTTTTTGTAGTCTCTCGGTTATGGATCTGGATCACCCTGACCTGGTGTGCGGATTTGGCAAATTCAGAAATGACATCAAGCAAACATCAAGCATCAGTAATCTTCCCTGTCTCGCCCATCATCCGAAATATTGTACCATCTCCGTTTCAATTAGTGTATCCCGAGGAAAGTTGACAATGGATGCGGACGAACCTCCCATGACCTTGCATCAGTCGACTTTACCTAGCTCCCTACATGAAACAGTCCCGTCCACAGCGAGATTACAGGTCTGGAGGCGACAAATGACCAGTAACGTATGGGCCCGACGTCTCGATAGAGTGAACGTCCTTGGCAGTGATACTTATGGGCATACTGGGTGAGCATGCATGTTGTATCACTATCGTGGGCTTTAGTAACCCCTGGCTCCACCTTCCCCCCAACAAAAAGATGCGTGAACGCCCTGAGCTGGTCACAGAACGGGGAGCTTCTCATCAGTAGCGGGGATGATCAACAGTCGGTCTCCAAATCTTATGATCATCGTCCATTCGTTTATGATATCTGATACATCAGGCTGCGCGTGTGGCGAATGGATCATTCCTCAGACACTCAGAACGAATATCCCTTCGCTTGCCAGACTGTGATAGACACGGGTCACACCGCGAATGTATTCAATGCACATATGCTACCCTCATCCACAAGGATGTGAATAGGTCATCCTCCGCACATAATTCCTATTAGTATGCTCATCCAACTTTCCTTAGTGCAACTGTAGCGGGTGACAAACAAGTTCGCGTGTTTGACGTTGGCGAGTCAGTTGGCCAATCCCCCTCTGGCAATGAAATGAGCTACTCCACCCGACAAGCATGCATTCGTATACTGCGTTGTCATACCAGGAGGACGAAACGCATCATCACAGAAGACAGTCCCGATTTCTTCCTGACAGTAGCCGAAGTCTGTATCTATGCCCCATAATTTCACCCATCCACTAAGTCACGTTTCAACATTAGGATGGGGAAGTCCGTCAACATGACCTCCGAACGCCGCACTCATGTGTCAGGGGTGGTTGCCCTGCACCCCTGGTTAAGCTACCACACGAACTTTCGACGATTGCACTCTCCCCACTGACACCTTACCAATTTGTGGTCGGCGGTGAATCGCCTTTCGTGAGTGTTGTCGCCGTGCCGCGAACATGAACCTGATGTGCATGGTCTCGAGGCTCACCTCTTTGATCGACGTCACGTAGGCCGCCATTTACGAGAGGAATGGGGAATGTCACCCGCTGCCGATGATGTGACAACATGTGTTCGACGTTTCTCTAGACATTCTCGAGCGCCAGGAGAGGCGAGGGGATACGAGCATATCACTGGCGCGCGAATGTCGGCTTGGAATGGGCATGAAGTACGTTGGTTGCGAACAGAAAACAGTCGATTCTAGTCTGTGCTGACGGTCTATCTCGACAGCTTCTGTTGTGTGAGTGCTTCGTATGATAGACTTGTTGTCGTCATGATGAACTCGCCCCAGCATTCAATTCGGATGCAGTGCACCTTTACTCCACGCGAGATGAGCCAGGTGCGAGTCCAACAAATAGGGAATCGTGCATTCTGCCACCAAATTCGGACAGGGAGAAACAAAGCGTGGCCGAATTGCCTTCGAAGACGCACAACGAGAGTAAAGATGAAACGGACAGGATCCTCGAGAATATTGAGGAAAACGAAGAGGCGGGAATGGAGGTTGACGATTCCCTCGGTGACAGTGAAGATAACGACGACATGCTGGCAGACGAACCTGAGAGCGATGACGACGGGAGGATTGTGTCAACTACTGACATGCATCCTGATGCACCCGTGATCTATCCGCGCATGCGTTTCTCTGGACATTGCAACATTGAGACGGTGAAAGATGGTGAGTGCCCTTGGAAAGCTTGCATGTGTAACCAGCGGATGATTGGCGGTTCATCTGCAGTAAATTTTCTGGGCCCTTGTGACGAATACGTCACCTCTGGCTCAGATGACGGTAACTTTTTCATATGGAAGAAATCGTCTGGCGAACTGGTCGACGTTTTGGAAGGAGATGACAGCGTTGTGAACGTCATCGAAGGCCATCCTACTCTTCCGCTCGTGGCCGTCAGCGGTATCGATACAACGGTCAAGGTGATCTCCTCTCAGATCTGTCACGACTACTCTTATTGAAAGTACTACCGAAGTTGTTTGCCCCTGCTCGTGGCCCAGCAGCCCATTCCAAATACAGAAACGTCACCTCAATCATCAAGCGGAATGCTCGTGCTTCGCGGAGAGGCCTCAACCACTCGACGAATCTACAACTTGCGCGTCTCATAATGCAGCATCATGATCGTGCGTTGGAGGTACTGCGGAGCGATGAGGACGGGACCCCGGCTGACTCTGAAACTCGACTCGCGCATTGTATAAACCAATGAAGTTGACTCAGAGCAGCGACGGGATAGTGTATGTTATTTGCGATATGCTGTCTTTAGTAGCAGGATAATCAATCGTTGCGGCGAGCCCGGATGTGCTGAGAGTCGCGCCACGCGTCACTGACTGCACGCATCATCAAGCTCAATTACTCCAAGTCGCAAGTTCAACAGTGGCAGCTGGGAATTTCTTATGATAAATGTTAGGAACTCACACTTCCTCAGTCAACCGACTACCGCCATTTTGACACAGTTAGTTCACTTCTCCTGGCTGGGTATTTTCCGCCTCGTCAGGACCGGGTTTGATGTTGTGAAGGATCCGAGTGTGTTTTGGCGTCTGTCCCGCTTTGACACCCGCCACCACGTGAAAGGTCGCTGGCCTCCACACTGCGGCATACAACCAAGACAAGGCCAACGCTCCTCGCGACATAGAAAGGCTGAATCTGAGTGCTGGTATGCTTGCAAATCTTTGCTGAACTTCACTTTTCGTTGTTATGTAAGTCCTGTTGTTTTTCGTGGTTCTGTAAAACCTTGAAGGTCCTTGCTGATCATCTCTTGCGTCTCGTGCTCTTTCTCACCTGCATCTGTCGCTTTCAGTCGTTCTCTCGCCGAAAGTGTCTGTGATTTGAGCGTTTTGTTTGCCTACTTGCCGCACAAGTGCACTGTCTGTGTGTCCTCGACCACAAGAGGGACCCTTTTTGGCTTGGTCAACACTATACTTTTTTTGCATTATTCTTCGTCCCACACCCTTCCTCACCGACTCGAAAGCCAAGCCCACCACATTTACTTGCTTATGCACTCTTCGCAAAACAGATCCAAGCGTAAGCGTGGCAAAAATGTCAGCAACGACGACGACATCTCGTTGGTTCAAATGGCAGTCCCACGAGCGGACGATGCACAGACGGACGCTTACGGGCGTTCTAGACCTCAAGCATACCAACAGCATACGGACACATACATCCCGTCTAGATCGACTCCAACTTACACCATGAACAGAGACGGCCCTTCATCCCATGCTGATTCACAGGACCATTTTCACCCGCATACCTCGGACGGCCGCTATCGGAGCGGTAGAGATAACTATGATGTTACTGACTCAAGAGACGGTGACCAACGGAGAACTCGATTCTCTCATGAGAACGACTTTCAAAGCGGGGGTAGGGACCGGACGTCCAGGGATTTCGTCCAGGGATTCTCGGCTGCACACCGCAATGACTCACAGGGTTGGGGCTCCGTGGACAGCCACGACGATGGTCCTCAGTGGGGTTCTCCATCTTCGGAATGGCGGAGAGGGGAGGTGGAGGAGGATCGAAGCAAAGGCTGGGACAACTCTCGAAACAGGGAGCCTCGCACTCAAGGAAATCGTCGATGGCAAAGTGACAATGGCTGGGAAATGCGGAAACGCGACCGACAACAGAACCGACGGCCTCCGGACAGCCAAGATGACGGCTCGTTGTCAAAGGAGGATCGATCTTGGGAGCCTGGGCCTGGTTGGCATTCTCGTGGAGAACAAGCCTACCGCCCTCAACGTGGTCGTAGTGGACCCGGAAAAATGAAAGGAAAGAAGAATAATCAGAACCGACAGCGCCAGCGAGGCGACAGGGACCGAGATCATGACCGGCGGTGGGATCGTGACCGGCGCAACGATAATGACAGTTTGAACAAGTACGCCCCATCATTCCGCTTTTTTTACGCTATTCTTAAGAGTTTCTTCTTCAGCTGGCAAAGAAGGGAGTTTCACCCTCTTCCTCCCAAGCCAGTCCGCAGTCCTGTCAAGCGACTCTCTTCTCCTTCCCGATCACGTTCACAGACCCCCGACTCTGTCTACACTCGACAATCATCTAGGGGTCGCTCGCGGTCGAGGTCATTCTCACCGCAGCCAGATGTTCGTCATTCTAGCCCTGTACGACCTCGTAGCCGCACTCCGCCAGGAAGAGCGAATAGGTCAAGATCTCCAGCTTCATCCCATCGAAGCTACACCACTCGAGCACCTCCCCGTGGCAGGAGTGTTTCTTCTTTGTCTTCGGGAAGCTGGAGCCGGAGCCGGAGCTCAAGTCGAAGTCCTGGGGACCGGCCAAGGGCGAAACACCGACTGCCACCCGCGACTTCCATCAGAGAAATTTCCCTTTCTATATCCAAGACCACCCTCCAGCAACGCCCCAATTTTATTGTTAACGAAGAATCCGAGTCGACAAGAAATGAGAAGGCCGGTGCTAATGGGAACCACACTGTATGTTCCTCTAACGGTCTGGACCAAGTTTTGAATTCATGTTTGAGCAGGCCTCCCCTCCCGCTTCCCCTGGATCAGCACGTCGGTCTACCGAGTGCATGCCTCCTCCACCCGTTATACCTCCGGCCTCAGATTCCCGCCCCCAAGAGATAATTCTAACGTCATCAGCGATGCGACAACGACGTGAAACAGAATTTGCCACTGGAACAAAATCCTTGAAATCTGCAGGTTTCAAACCCATTGGGCTTGCTAGTTCATCAGTGAAGATGTTTTTCCCACGCGACGATCAAGAGTATCATGGAGCAACCGTTAAACGACATGAGCTTCCTGCACGCCCCGAGATCCCAACGAAGCGCGTGCACGAAGACGTTGCGACTGATCAGGACGAATATTCCCGGCCTGCCCCTGGAAAATATCATTCCCAGCCTATATTTCCACTGCCGCAAGAGGCTATCCCGGCGTTGTCAGAGGTCATTCCTGAACTCCGACCACCCTCACCGACTGCTCATGATGTACCGAGAGCGTCAGTGTCTCCGAAAGAAAACGGTGACCTTGTTACGTCTGCACAACAACTCCGTCCATCCGAGCCGGAAGTCGACGTAGTCACACGGCCATCGTCCCCGAGTATGACTTCTCGAAAGGAACTATATGCGATCGTCAGCCAGGTCGGCGAGGGAACATTTGGGAAGGTTTACAAAGCCCGAAACACGATCACCAATGTCCATGTTGCACTGAAAAGGATACGGATGGAAGCGGAGAGAGATGGATTCCCTGTTACTGCCATGCGGGAGATTAAGCTTCTCCAATCGCTGAGGCATCAGAATATAGTGCGCCTTTATGAAATGATGGTATCCAACGGTAAGAGTGTTCGTTAATGATTACCACCTCACTCACGCATACGTAGGCTCGGTGTTCATGGTATTCGAGTATATGGACCATGATCTCACGGGTGTCCTTTCCCAAACGCAATTCTCTTTCTCTGAAGCAAATTTGAAGTCTCTTTGCAGCCAAATGCTCGCTGGCCTCGCATACTTGCACCACAAGGGGGTGATACATAGGGACGTAAAAGGATCGAACATTCTGATCAATAATAGGGGTGAACTCAAGCTTGCCGACTTTGGACTTGCTCGGTTCTATCAGAAGCGGCGACGTATAGACTATACCAACCGGGTGATTACCCTTTGGTACAGACCGCCTGAACTTCTTTTCGGTGCGACAGTATATGGCCCGGAAGTGGATATGTGGAGCGCTGGGTAAGCCATGGTAGCTCGCTACTGAAAAGAGTCGGGGTCTTACTCGTTGGACCCCTCTAGTTGCATTATGCTCGAGCTATTTACCAAGAAACCAATATTCCAGGGAAACGATGAGATCCACCAACTCGATGTCATCTATCGGATCTTTGGCACGCCCACTCCAGAGCGATGGCCTGGTATCACTGAGCTGCCTTGGTATGAATTAGTGAAGCCAAAGGAAGTGGTGCAGGACCATTTCAGGGAGCTTTTCCAGAAGTAAGTCCTGTATATTTTGTTCTTTGTTCTTTCGAAGCTTACACTGTCTTAGGTGGCTATCTCCTGCGGCCCTTGATCTGGCGGAACAGTTACTGACGTATGATCCCGCGAAACGGGTCACTGCAACGCAGGCCCTTGAAGCACCATATTTCAAGGACGAGTTACCACCTCCAGAGCTGCCAGTTGGGTGTGTATTGCGCATTTAAACTGCTTACAGTTTGCCTGACATTTTGCCCTAGCTTGTCATCACTCGAGGGCGAGTGGCACGAGTTGGAGACTAAACGAGAGCGTGCAAAGAAACGACGTAAATTGGAAAGTAGTATGCAGTCACATCCTGTCTAGTAACACCCTTGGTGACCATGAGACGATGCCTTTTCATGCCGGTACTTGAATGAGACCTTGGATTGCAAGATGTTGCACGATTAATTCGATCTGTGGCGGGATGAGCATAGATAAGGGATCGAAGAAAGATTTAAAGATATTACATTTGCTGCCGTAGTTCGTATTTGCATGTCCCAACGTTTCGTGAAGGGTGCCCCCGTGGCTTCGTTGGTTTGCTCGACATCACCCAACCCCCCCGCCTTCCCTTGAGCGTCATCATCTTCTCTCCCTTCCTCAAACCAGATGAGCTTATCCACCTGATCAATCGAACCTTTCAATCGACCTTGTTCGATCATCTTTCGAGCCATCGTCTCAGCAGCGCTGGGAGCCAGGTCTAGCAACGCGCCTAATCCACGGAATGTGATATTGTTATATATTTTGGAGCTCGCCAAAAGGTTGTGCTCCATTACAGCACGATCGAGAACTGTTGACGGCCCTTTGCGCGTGCTCGTCGAAGACTCCAAGAGATCGTCTTCGTCGACGGCAGAAGCAAGTCTATCGTTGCTAGATATGCTAATTTTAGCAAGCTGGTGTGGACGAAGGGACTCCTCGAAACTCTTGACTTCTGCTGGGCGGAGAATACGGTCAAGAAACATCTTGGAAAGAATGTTGTATGTCGGAAGGTCGGAGGATCTTTCGTCCCGGTACAAAGAAGCGAGTACGCGGGAGCGGTTAGGTCCTGCAGGTGCAAGAACGGCACATGTCACAGCGTGTGATCTGGGTTCTTCTACTCAGCTTATCTCGCAATTGGTAGATGTTGCATACTTACAGAATCTGCTTTCGCTCCTCCTCGTCAATCTCCGCAACCCAAGAGAGTTCGTGATACCTCATTGCAGCTTCCAAGAATTTGCGAGCGTAGTCGCTGATTCTTGCTTGACATAGTTTAAACTGAAGTTGGATCTCTTTATCTGTGGTGGAATTCGATAGAGAAGCTGCGCGATTGTAGTAAGTCTCTGCTTGTACTGAGTCTTCATCTTCCAAGAGGAGGCGGACAATACGGACGTAGACGCGGAACTTATCCTCGTCAGGCAACGAACTAGTGGTAGGATCATTAGCACACGATGGTGGCGACACCGAAAGGCATTCTTCGTACCGCGAGCCAGAGTCGAGAGAAACGCCCATAAGGATGCGAGCAGCCTCGGTCCATTCTTCTTCAGTTTCCAAGAGATCAGCGAGTTGGAATCTCAGGGAGTTGACCTGATGGAGTTTGACGTTAATGAATCTGGCATGCGGGGACACGAGCTCCGAGTGCTAGATACCTGTTCCTCGTAGCTGGCGATTCGAGGCTGAAGCGTCGCGAGTGCGTCTTCGACGACGCGCTTGCGTATATCGTGGTCGGTGACGGCTCCTGCACCGATACTCTTGACAAGTTCTGAGATGACTTGTCTGCCTGTGACGAGGCCGACAATGTCTGGGTTTGCCACGGCGTCGATGAGGACATGAAGATCGGCGGGGAGAGAGGAGTGATCTGGACGAGATAGGGTTTCTGAGAGGAGGGAAAGGTAAGCGGGTGTTTTGTCCTTTTGTGCGAGGGTGGCTAGGTGTGATAGTTTTGCTTCCATCGCCGTCGTCGATGTAGCTCACATGTAATATTGCACCCGACTCCCACTGCTCTCATGACCCCTTTCTCATCGTCCCTTCAATCCACCGACCAGCAGCTCTTTAAATACTGGCGTGTCCCCTGGCGGTGGGTAAGCTCTCACTGCCCCCACGGGCATTAGCAGGTTTTTAGATCAATGTTGGACACGGTCGCCCTGGTAATGTACTCACTCTCTTACTCGATCCAATCCCCGCCTATTGCAATCAGACACCGCTGAGAACCGCTGTCCCATAGCCTCATGTCCAAGTCAAATGCCGCATTATATCTGATCCATCCTCTTCAGAAACGGTTCCCCACGCGCCCCTGCTAGCCAGCCCTCATCCGCTTGGACCACGAACTGAGCGAACGCTCGCGAGAGCTCTACTGCTGAGCGACTTGTTCATCGAGAAATGTCTACTTTCGCAGGCCATTCATACCATACAGTGCCCGCTGTCCATGCCTTCCGACATTTACCTCTCAGTCCTCCGGACACTGATCACGATTTGACACACATTCCTCCAATATCGTTGTCTGGCAATCCAGGAGCAGATTTTGACATGACTCAGGCCCCAGCTGCTGGCAGTCACCTGGGTACCACATCCGAACGTACTAGACTCCAGCCTCGTAGGACGTCCACACTTTCGTATCAAAACACGGGCGTCCGAGACCCCCGTGATCGTAGCAGCGCACGGAGCCCAAGGAATCTCGTGGTAGTTATCCCACCTCCTGACTTCCCGCTTGATCAGGGGCAGCTTGGAAACGTTCTGTCAATGGGCCCCCGCTATAGGCTCTCTCAAGGCATCCTAATGCCATTGTTTCCATCAGTCAGTATTCGAGTTATATGCCAGCCTAGGTCCAGACGCAATAATTCACTTTCTTCAGATGTTTGGACAATTGAGTGCTATTGCCCGCGAATACAACTTTCCGAGCACCGTGGGCATTTGCCTTTACCTTCATATAAACGAGAATGGCATTACGGTGACACCTCGTATTTCCGATGATTCTTGGCAGTATCTCTTTGGCCACTTATTTGAGGGTCGCGCGCCTTCCGGGGGTCAGCGGCTGCCGATAGGCGGGAGCATTGAGTTCGACATTGACTTGAACAAAGCGCGATGGTTTGATGCGTGGGTTGCAGGAACCTTGCGGGACTCGGATTCAGCATTTCCGCCACTCATAACTGCTCAGGCACCTTTCGGAGCTCACTGGCGGGGAGAGACCCAGACTACAAACGCAGATGAACAACCAGTCGAAGATCGGTGGGATACTTCAGGGTCGCATACGCTGGTTACCAACTCACGACCGGAAACGCTTCGTCATCTGCCTAGGAAGCTTTCTCTTGTAGACCGACTCGAATCACAAGGTGCCCACGTGCCTCTCAAATTGCAGAATCATCTCGATCATGCAGATCCCCCTCCACCAGCCCACGAGACCCATGCCTTGTCGCCAATCCCCCAGTCAGCTATTCCTCAGGCTGCGAAAAATGACCTGGAGCGTCGCGTAAATTCGTGGAGGGCGATCACGGACTTGTACCCAGTCTCGATGACGGAAACCTACCAGCCAGCCCCAGATGTCGAGGCACCCGCGGCTGTGACAACCATGGATGAGTATGCACTAGAGCGTGGTTTCCGGAAGGCAGTCGACAACGACGAATACCTTTGGTCACTAACATCTGCGGGACCCCGCAGTCGTGTCATGGAGTCACCAATTACATCTTCCAGACCCTCCTCTACACATCTTGATCGTCGTGAAAAAGGGACTGTTTCACTCACTCCGACCACCGTGACAAGTTGGGGTCCAACAGATGACGCACGGTACTCGGTTGTTTCGAGTGCATCTCGCTTACTTTCGCCTGACATGGGAGAGCGCATGGTCGAAGATATCATGGCCCCAAGTCTTTCTGCGGTTTGGGGAAACTCCTTCGGGTGGCGCTCCGAAACAACATGGAAAGAGGTCTACCCGTATTCAGCTACCAGGACAAAGCCCACGATCCTGGTACGGCTACAAGACTCCAGTGGCTTCGTGCCTCGGTATCCCAATTTGGTGATCTGTAAGTAGCTATTGTCGCCGAGGATGGTGTGCCCCTTGACAGTGAATGTGCGTAGACCCAACCATGGGCTCTCAGCCTGATATACACTCCCGGTCGATATGGGAAAGTTCATTTGGTTGGCAGAAGGCGGTGACTTGGCGAAAGGTTTACCCGTACTCGACATTGACGATGCAGTCGGTTGCCCCTGTTCAACTTCGTGGATCAGGGGGACTGGAGTCTAACTACCCAGGCTTTTGCATCTGTGAGTCCAGAGCTAGTTCAGTTTCCGAAGGCTCATTGAAAACAAGATCCTGCGGTCTATCCATACTCTGACATCTATCCTGGATGCACCGTCGAGGCAGATATCCCACAACCAGTTCCCGTGATACTCAACGAATCAGACAACTTCACAGCGTCTTACCCCAATTTGGTGATCTGTATGGGCGTGACGGTTGATGATTCTGCAAACGCTGACAAACTGTGGTAGATCCCGCCGTGTACCCTCATCTTGACATATATCCTCCGGTCGTCGGGGGCATGAAAATGAAGGGGTTAAGTCACATTGATACAAACATACACTCACTGGACGTTATATTGACCTTGTATCCAAACCTCGTTGTCTGTGAGTGAAACTGTATGCCTCAGAGATATTCCTTCTCATACCCGCATCCAGACCCTGCTGTTTATCCACATTTCGACCTTTATCCAATGGGTTTGCAGATCACGGAGGCACTCAAGCAGAAGGAAGTAGATGTGAGGATGGCGAATGGGGGCCCTCTTATAGCCCAGTATCCCAACATGACCATTTGTAAGTGGGTACGTCGTCGTGTGTTCACAGACACTGATATTTGTGGAAGACCCGAGTGCATATCCTCACCTAGAAATATATCCGACACGGATTACGGTGTGTATTATGAAAATGAGGTGCTTGCTCTTACTCATGAAGCAATGATCAGAGGATGCGAGCAAATTCAAGCGCAGTTTGGGGCATCTCGTTCGGATGGGTGACAGCCAAGACCTGGCTCCAAGTTTATCCGTTACATATTGCAAATCCACTGACAACGAGGCGACGCGTCGATGACCAAAGCTCGGCAATTCGTGAGCGTCAACATCATCTATGATTTGTATGTTCTCATAATCCCCCCCTCCCGCAATGGTCTGTCGTCGTCACGCAGCCGATATTGTGGTTAGGAAGCAGGCAGTCTGGGGAGGTTCATTCGGATGGAAGAATGCGGCGACATGGCGTGCAGTGTGGCCAACTCCTTGTGCACGAATCCCTCCAACAGTTGGTCCGATATTAGGACAGCAGAGCGACTCATCGTCGAACTATCCATGCCTCATCATATGTGAGTTTCTTTAGAGGGATCAAGCACCACTTCTGACGTGAACACAAGATCCCACTGTCTATCCTCATTTCGATATTTATCCGCCTAGTGCTGCCATTGTAGAATTAGAGGAATCTCGGACCACGAAGCAAAATCAATTTACCGTCGACCTGACTCTCTATTATCCCAACTTAGTAATCTGTAAGAAAACACATCTCGTCAATTCTGCCGTCTGACACCCGTTAGACACAGCGGTGTATCCTCACCTTGATGTGTATCCCGCATTTGCGAGGGATCCGATTGCCGTAGAACGTGAAAGAGGCCAATCCAATCTTCGCCGCCGTCGCATAGAAACGTGGAGAGCTAAAACGGCGGCCCAGGTTGGGCTGGTCGAGCTTCTCACTAATAACCACATTTGGGAGGTCGACGAACCCTTTCAGCTTGACTTGGCCGATTACGCTTGGTCTCGGACGTCTGCAGGACCCCCTACACCACCTCTTGAGTTACCCCATACGCCGTCCGTTCTGGGATCCGTGCATATGGACCGCCGCATTCAAGGGTCTGTGTTACTTACGCCCTCGACTGCGACGACGTGGGGCCCACAAGATGATGATTGGTACTCGGACATAATCAGCATCGAGCGCCTGCCGTCTCCGGATCTCGGTCAGAGAGTTCTCGACGACGATGAGAACGCCGAATTTCCCCACCAACCGTGGTGTATGGTTTGGCCCTTTGCCCTGGAATATCCACGCCTAATGATTTGTGAGTGAGCTCAGCAAATACTGGCGGCCTTGTCTGATCGAGTTGTGCGCTTTTAGACCCACCCGCGTACCCTCATTTTGAGCTCTATCCAACCTGTGCAAACGTATCGACCTTGAAAAATCAAGTAACTGAAACACTCGCTAATTCAAGTATCTATCCTGCTCTTGATATCTGTGAGTTCTACGCATGAGTCACTTCATCGCCCAGCCAGTCATCAACGCATCTAGATCCTGCTGTTTACCCTCATTTCAATATTTATCCCGTCAATTTGCGAATAGAAATCCCTAGCAGGACAGTCTCGAACGTCCGGCACGAGCGGGTGGAAGTGAGACATCCTTCTCTGTATCCTAACTTTGATATCTGTGAGTCCAAATGTCATTGATTGTAATGCATCCTCTAAGTTTCTAGCAGATCATGCATGCTACCCTTATAATCTGGATTATATCTACCCTTCCATCAACGCGATCGAATCAACTCAGATACAAATAGAGGCTTCTCGTGGCTATCCACGGCTTGTTGTTTGTACGTTGGCTGATCTACTCGGTGAATCGCGCAGGTTGAGACTTTTGACTAGATCCTCCAGTGTATCCATTCATAATCCCGTATCCTGGCTCCTCAGCCGAGATCAGTCCGCCCAAACTGGAGCAATCATCTATATTTCCACAATTAGAATGGAAATCAGTTAGGGTGAAATTGCCTGTCTTGTACCCAGTATTGGAGCCCTGTGAGTGTTCAATTTATGCTACTCATGTATCTAAGACCTAAGGGAATGCCATCAGACTCAGCAGGTTACCCCTGGTCCCTTGAGTCCATATACCCTCCTGTCTCGCTTGATGATTGCTCGGAAGTGGTCAAGCCACAGTATCCTTGT
This sequence comes from Boletus bicolor, assembly GCA_003316205.1. Taxonomy (NCBI): domain Eukaryota; kingdom Fungi; phylum Basidiomycota; class Agaricomycetes; order Boletales; family Boletaceae; genus Boletus; species Boletus bicolor. Next base: position 28,210 of record QFEM01013437.1, read on the forward strand.
ATTTTGATCTGTATGTTTTGCTATTGTACATTCCATACTTACTGACGTGATTGATCCTCAGACCCTGCTGTGTACCCCTTCGTGCAGCCATATCCTGGCGTATCTGATTCAGTTCACATTCCTGGAGCGCTTGATGAAGGTAAATATGAGTCTGCCATGGCATTCCTTGCATTGTCGGAGGTAACTGGTCCCAACCAATCGAGCTTGTTTCGCGGCTGAAGATAGGTTACAGCTCAAGCATGTCGATCCAGAATCTGCAGTATATCCGTACTTTGATCTCTACCCTACTTCTCCAATGGTAGTGCCTCAACAAGAGCAAGCGGTACAAGATGCATATGTTGATGACTTGGCGACCCCTCTGCCGCGGACGCAGATTATAACACAGAGAAATCGAAAGACTCATATGGAATTGCATGCGGTGGTCTTTCGATCTTTGGGAAAGCGGCCGGCGCACAATCGAAAATCGAAGACGCACGTACAACTCCACACTGAAGTATTCCAGGATGGCGTAGTGTGGACCCCTAGCGGATATATGCAAGATCTCACATCCCTGACCACGAGGAAATGGAGGGATATACCAGTGCAAGAACCGCAGCGTCGCCCACCTCGGGACAACTCCACCCCTCACCCGTCACGCTCGACATCAGGAACTATTACCGCCCAATCAGCGGATAAGGTTATCTTTCCTCTCGGGCAGCCGCCACCCCTGCCTCCGCTATCTCCTCTCCGCGTTCGAAGTCCAGGAATTCCATCCCAGCCGTCTCCATCTGTGTCCGAGATACCAATGGCACGCGTTTCTTCGCCTTCCAGTGCATCCACGCATAAGCGGACGACGAGTTCACGCTTGACCCAAGCTGTCAAGTCTATAATGCCTGGAATGCAAAGGCGTAACTCGAGCGCAGCAGTGGTACCTGGAAGTCCTCCTCCCGAAGATCACAAGGATCGCGTCAAGGACCGCCAGTCCCCGACAAGGTTCCTGTCGTTGGTTGACCGACGGTCGGCCGTCATGCCTCCTCTCCCACATACCAAATCTTCTGAATTCCTCACTCGTGCTCCCAAAAGTTCGCAAAGAAAGGAGAGCTTGGTTTTGCAAAGGGCGAGGGCATACGAGCAGTCGACAGGTGAGCCCCTTGGGGCAGGACATCTCTGGCACAAGATCCCTGACTGTTGTGGTTAGTGACGAATCAGTCCTCCGGCATCATTGGCACCAAAGGGAAGCATGTCCCATTCACACTTCCACCATTACCCCCGATGCTTCCCATGGATGACGTAGCGGAGGCGATCGAGAAATCTAAAATTGCTTTCTCTTAGGAGCGCCACTCTGTTTGTTTTGTTCATTGCTTTGTCTCGTCTCGTAAATCGTTGGTAAATATATGGTACAATGTTTAGCAAAAAAAAAGTAAGATGATCAGTCGTGATACGGATACGGAGGTGGTTGATCCACGCCAGGGTCACAATCGGTCAACGTGTGTCCTAAGCCAGGCATGGGGCTGGAACTTTGATCTGGGGAGGCAAGAGCCGCGGAAGTACTCTGAGACTCCCGAGCTGCCTCCCGAGCCTCGCGCAATGCCCGATCCCTCTCATCGTACATCATCTTGTTTTTGCGATCATCTAAAAATGCCAACTTTACCTGTCGAGACGTACGGGGGGATTTGATGTGAAAGACGCCAACGAAAACGTTTTCGAAAAGCAAACACGTACATTTCGAGCGATCACTGCAGCTGCCGCTTCCTGCTCCTCCCTATTCCGCTGCAGACGTTCTTCCTTTTCCGTCTCGCGATCGACAGCCTCTCTGAGAATTACAGCACCGATACGTAGGTCCGCCATCTTCCTGGGATTGAACACATAATACGATTGAAAGCCCATCACCTCCAAAAAAAAAAAAAAAAAA
>QFEM01013443.1:0-12408 GCA_003316205.1 Boletus bicolor
ACAAGATGGACTGGGTCACGTGCGTCCAGGTCATTAGTTGGGTCAGGGTCAGGTCTCTGCAGTTGACCGACTGCCATGACCGACCCGCAGGACGACGCCGATCGCGTAGGGACAGTCTCTCTGACAGCTTTCACTGACGTTGAATCTCCCCTCAGATCCGCGCAAAGCGTCTTGCAAAGCTGCAGGTCGGGCGATCAGGTACCTCGTCGCCCGACGCTGCATCCACATCAATCCCAGCCACTCCTCCGTCGCTGCCAGCACCCAAGCTACAGCCAAAACCAGCTTTGCCAACCCCCCCGGCTGCCCAGCAGCCTCAGTCACCGATACCATCCGTGCCACCGAAGAAGAAACAAGTCCAAGTCACGAAGCTTGATATACATACATGGGAAGATGAGACGCTTACACAAATATTCAAAGTTACACTCAAGGTACAGCAATGGCACAGACCGTCGTGTCAGACCTCTCACTACCAGTAGCGCTCAGTAGCGGAACGCAGCGGCTATGACATCGTGTGGCTCAAGAGCCTCGAAGCTGAACTTGCTTCAGACGGATACCGTGAGTTGAGTTTACCTTCAGTTTTATACAACCAAACCGAGATATGGAACAGCCTCCACAATGAACCTTTCCGGTGACATTGCAGACCGCCTTCTTATATCTCGATTAGAGTTGGACCCTCAGTCAATGCCGTGAGTTCAGTCGACACATTCATTTTACCTGTTACAAAGCCTCATCCAGGGACGACTTTGACTATGCTCCCGTGCTTGCATCTCTCCCACCTCAAATGACAGTGTTCGAATACTTGGTCGGCTGCTGGAAACGCCTCAATGGCGCGAAAGCGAACCTGATCAAGAAGGTTGGAATGCTCCATGACGTTCCCATGAAACGCTTATAAACCGCTCCACAGAATCCAGTCAACGAGCTGCAGCAAGCATCTACCGTCCTTGAAAAGATTCGGGATCTTGTCATCAGTTATGCTGGTCTCACTCTGCAAGAACCAGAAATGTTCCCACAACCCGCAGGGTGCGTGTCAAACTGCGCATCACTCATCACGTCTAATCCTTAGCACAGGCGAGAACTTGGTCCATCTGAATTCGTTACCTCGCTGTTGTCACTATCTGCTCTCTCCGCGCCACTCGCAACTGTATCCACCCCGAATCATGTCCTTTCCCCAACAGAAGTTGAGCCCTTCCTTCAAGACATTGCTCAACGTTTCGAACCAGACGACGAGATCGATGATGTGCTTGGATCGGTCGTGCGGCAGCTGTTATTCCACCCGTCTCTTTTTAGACCCGAGGGCTTGGCAGGAGGTGACTCTTCCTGGCGAGGTGTAGTCGGTGGCGTGGAAGCACTTGTCTCCATCAAGAGCATCGCAGCCATGCTCACTAGACTGGAAGAGTGGAATCCACCGCATGCTTCAGCGTCTACGTTTGAGACGGTAACGCTGATGGGTCCTCTGTGTCGACTTGGAGTATTCAGCAGGGAATGGGTAAGATAAAGTACACGTTCGCGTCGGTATCAGCCATGACAGTCTTCGCAGCCTTCCATCGCGCAAAGTTATTTCTCTGAACCAACCAAACGTTCACGGAATGACGTGGAATCCTCTACCGCGAGTCTCAGAGGTACAGTAAAAAGCCTGCAGGTAACTAGGTCATGGCAAATTAAATACCGAGCCTGCTGCCCACCCACCCACAGTCATCACTCTTTCAAATCTTCAACACTCTTGTACGGGCATCCCCGAAGTCCAGGGAAGCAGTATTAGAGTACTTCGCTACCGCAGTCAAGCTAAACATCAAGCGAGCCGGGATGCAGGTACATTACATGCTCAGACTTTTCCAGCAACATTTTCATATGTGCTTTTTAGGTGGATCCGCAAACGGTTGCAAGCGACAGCTTCATGGTTAACTTGCAAAATGTACTTCTTCGCTTTGCAGAGCCTTTCATTGACGCCAGATACTCCAAGGTTTGTCGTATTTGATTTGGCGGTTCTTATACCTGACAACCCAGCTATAGATCGATCGCATTGACCCGTTGTACTTTGCTGTCTCGAACCGTATTAATGTGAGTGAGGAGACGCGCATTAAAGCCACGTCAGAGGAGGCGGGACAATGGGCAGAAGCAAACAAAGGCAATGGTAAGCTGCCTAATCTCGGCAATCGAACAGAGGTGCTTTATCCATGGGACAGCCGCAGCACCAAACTTCATTTCTGAAATCTTTTATCTCTGCAATGCTATGGGCCATTATGGCTACCTTAGAACCACACAAACGTACGACGACTTCGCCAAACATTATGATGAACTGCAACGTCACCACGATATGATCAATGGCGATGGTGCTTGGATAGGTGTTAGCCGCACTCATTCCTCGGTCTATTCTGTGTTCACGTGCTTTTCAGAGTCCCTTCCATGCGCGGACGGAAGCAGCTCTCAATCAAATGAAGGTGCGCATGCTCGGTCCAAGGATATTCACCATCTAATATATGTCTGTCTCAGACAGAGATGGCGAAAATTCAAGCGCAACAGTTTGCGTTCCGTGTGCAATTGCTCGAGCCAGACTTTGTTTTCCGATATATCGGCTTCACCAATTTTGTCTCGACCTGGTTGATACGAAGAGCTGAGCCGAAAGGTCTGCATCCTACTCCCTTGATCGAGTACGTTTGTTTCTGGGAAACGGGGATGTCTTGTTGAATTTTTGGCAGATTACCACTCCCCCAGGAAGTTCCCATGTCATTCAGGGTGCTTCCGGAATATATCTTGGAAGATGTGGTGGAGTTTTTCCTTTTCGTCACTCGGTACGCCGTTCTTCTAACACTCAATACATCTTTATGAACGAATTCTTCAGCCACTCACCGAACAGTCTGGACTTGTCCGGAAAAGATGAATTACTCGTGTTCGCCCTCACTTTCTTGACATCAACCTGGTACATCAAGAACCCTTTCTTGAAGGCCAAGATTAACGAGGTATACACATAGAATGGTCCTAATGGGCAATGCTAACATTCTTGTAGGCGGTGTTTTACGGTGTTCTACCATATGGAAATGAACGAAGTGGAATTTTGGGCGGAACGCTGAACAGTCATCCTTTGGCACTGAAACATCTAATCCCGGCATTGACACACTTTTATACCGGTGGGGGTATTTGGGCCTCTGTGCATCTATTATGATTCTGAGACGGTCATCCCACAGAGGTTGAACAGACAGGAGCAAGCTCACAGTTCTATGATAAATTTAGTGAGTCGAGTCTCGTTGTCATGAGGATTTCTTTAACTCGTGGTTAATTCCCTAGATGCTAGGCAAGTTTTGTGTTTACCCCTGATATAATGGATCTGACGGGCCCTGAAGGAGGAACATCGCACACATCCTCAGAGCAATTTGGAGTAATCCTGTTCACAGGCAAGCACTTAATGCGGAGGCACTGTAAGTATTGCATCTCGCTGCAAAGAGCCCCTCGTATTCACGAGTGTTGATAGGAATGTCGAAAAATTCGTTCGTTTCATCAATTTGATGATCAATGACGTCACCTACCTCATGGACGAGTCTCTCAGCGAACTGACGCAGATCCACAACATCCAGACAGAGATGCGCGACCAAACCGCTTGGGCAGCTCGTCCTCCCCAGTACCGACGCGAACGCGAGGGCACGCTCCGTGGGCTCGAGCGTCATGCGTCCAGTTACACCACCCTTGGTAAATCGACTGTAGGGTTACTCAGGGACTTTACTGCAGAGACAAAGGCACCATTCATGATGCCCGAAATCGTGGACAAGCTTGCTGCCATGTTGGATTACAACCTCGAAGCGCTCGTCGGTCCCAAGTGTGGAGAGCTCCGCGTCAAGGAACCGGAGAAGTATCACTTTGACCCAAGGCAGCTACTTAGCGATATCTTGCAAGTCTATCTGAACTTGAGTGATCAGGACGAGTTTGCACGCGCAGTCGCCAATGACGGACGCAGTTACAAGAGAGAGCTGTTTGAAATGGCTATCGAGCGAGCCAGGAGGCTTGCTTTGAAGACGGAGCCCGAGCTCGAGCAAATGCGTTTATTCGTCGTCAAGGTGGAAGAAGCGAAAGTGGTGATCGAGGCCGAGGAAGATCTGGGAGAAGTTCCGGATGAATTCCTGGGTAAGCTCTCGTTCTTGCAAAAATGCATTTCCCGAACTCAGCCATGCCGCGATTGGTAGATCCGTTGATGTTCACATTGATGCACGACCCGGTCACTCTGCCATCTTCCCGAACAGTTATTGACCGCGCTACTATCAAATCGCACCTCTTGTCCGACGCCAAGGATCCATTCAACCGAGTCCCACTGACAATCAACGATGTCATTCCAAGTAAGCCATTCTGGTGCTTCTTGCCGCGGTATGTTGACTTGGACATATAGATTCAGAGCTGAAAGCAAGGATAGACGCTTTCGTTTCTGAACGACGCAGTCAGAAAGCCAGATCTGACAATCCCACAGAGGACGTAGATGTGGTGATGGACTAATACTAGGGCACTGATGTACTTCTAGTGTCCACTCTATCTGTTGTGCAAATAACTTAAGTAGTCAAACAACCGGTGTATAGCGTGAGTTACAATCGTCAGCTTGACGGACATGACCAAGGCAGCGTGAACATCTACTTCTTTCTCTTCTTGCCTCCCCCACGACCCAGGCTCGTCGAGCCTGCTCTGGCTCTTCCTGCCGTCCCTCCCCTCCCTGACTTCGACACTCGACCACGACCAGCCTTTGGTGGGACCGATACTAAAAAAGTCGTCATGGATCATTTCCGAGAAAAAGAACGTCCACCAACCAACCTGGCGAAACCTCCTGTACCTCCGGCTCATCCTCATAGTCCGTACCCGCATCCGTCCCCGTCACGACGCTATCCCTCGGCGTGAACGCAGCTTCGTCCCCGCTCTCCTGCGTCAACGCACTGCTGTCGCTATCACCCCCGACCAGTCCCGCCATGTCCACCTTGTTCTTGTTCCGCTTCGGCGCTTTCGATTTTCGCGTCCTGCTGGGCTGGCGCGGCGAGGGCGCGGGTGTCGACGAGGGGATGGAGGCCGTAGCGCGGACGCGTCGGGCCGCGATCAACGACTCGAACGACTCGTCCGCCGGCAGCGTAAATTCATCGCGAAAAAAGGGATGGCGAGAGAGATTCTCAGACGGGGACGGGGAGCGTATCGCTTGTGGGTAAACACCCGACGTGTCGAACCCGTCCGTTTCCTGTCCCCGTTCAGTAATTCAGAGTGGGTATCGCTCTGTGAGGGATGGATCGTACCGCATTCTCCAACGCCTCGAGATCGTAGCAGTTTTTCAGTTTGGCCCAGATACTCTCCACGGGGATGACGCGGCCGGTGTCGTTGTGGATGGCGTTGCGAATGGCGAGGACATGAAAGTGTTTGTGTGCACCGACCGGGCGTGCTCGCATGACAGAGCGGAAAAAGGAGATTTCGCCCTCGACGCTATCGAGGAACTCATCTGGTGTCTGGTTGTCCATTGCGATGACTATGGTAGAGGTAGCATTCGCTGTTTGTTTGGCAGCCACAACGCGGGTAAGAATGACAGTGGTAGAACAACACGCATAGTTAAACAACAGTGATCCATGACAGTGACGGGGTATTTTATAAACAGCAGTAAGGAGTGAACAACAGTCGAGCGAAAGAGTGATTTGTTGGATGATTAAATTGTGCCGAGTCTACCAAAAGTGACCAAGAGTTCAAACAGTGTTTCTTCATGTCCATCATGGCAATGCAAGAAAGCGACGGGGAGCGGGATGCGAGATGCACGATCTACTACGACAAGATACTTTGCTTGTTATCTTGGCGCGAAAATGGCAACGAGGACGATGAACGGAATGTATGTAAACAATGACACGACTGCCATCACGCGGCATCGGAAGCGCCATGTCTTTGCATCTACATATTATGGAAGAGGTCGGCTACTGAGGCGCTAGATGAGAAGCGGAAGGCTTACCATGTTCTATCTGAGGGTCATCGATGGCTACGCCTTTTTCGGCATCGACGTCCCCAGCAATTCTTGTCGTTGGGACACGAAGGAAAAGACCAGCTATCCACCAAACAGGGAATAATAGGAAACCAAAGAAAAAACACCATGCTTGTATTGGTGAACCTGGTTCGTCTTCTGTCGTAAATCGAAGTCCCCACGCTGTGAGGTTGGGCTTCTTCGGAGGCTTGCGGGGATCTCGCATATGGAACTTGGTCGACCTGCTGATGGATGGTGCATGTGGTGATACGAATGCGCTTAAAGGTATCGAAACTTGGGACATGGATTGATGTCGTTCGTGCTTTCTGGTCGTGCTGGGAGTAGGAGGTTGACGGGAACGAGTGGATGCAGCACGTGAAGGTGTGCGAGGTGGAGCAATGCGAGCGCCGGTACTGCTGGAGAGAGAGGTGAAGTGGTGATTGCGACTTGCAGACTGGGGTGTCTCTTGCACAGACGGTGCTCGCGATTGGACGGGAGTAGCGAAGGGAGAGGTCGACGACAAGCGGGCGCGCTTGCGGTGGTATGACGATGGAGCGTGCGAGGAGTTTGAAACTCGTTGACCTTTTGAGGTTTCAGTTTGAGTAAAGTGGTCTGAGACGGAACCGAATTACGAACGATACTTACTTCGAGTTTCGGAGGGAAGGAGAAATGTTGTGTGTTGTCCTTCCTTCTTTTGTTCAGGGGGAGTCAGGTCTATGTTGTCCTCTGCTTTGCGCTTCCCTCTGCTCTTATCGCTCAGTTGCCTAGGCGCAGGCGTGGGGGTGGATGGTTCTCCATGCATGGAAGAAGACCTGTGAGTGTTGGTGGGGGAGACGCGACCGGAGAACAGCGGTCGCGATGGTGTGAGAGCAGAAGAAAGGCGGAGCGACGGGGGCGCTTCAGACGAGGTCGGGGCAGGGTCGCTTAATCCCAAAGAGGTATAGGTGGCGCCACCAGCCCCGTTGTTCCGGCCATTACAGGCTTCAATAGCTGATAAGCTGCGTTTCACTTGGGCCATCGTGAATCCTGCTCGCTGCTCGCTGTCTCGGTTTCCAAGGTCAAAATGAAGAGAGTGAGATCTGGGGGGTATCAATTCACGGCCGTCTAGGTGATATTCGCGTGTTGGATGATAACATGATGGTAAAGATAGGGAGTTGGGCTCACCTGGAGGCGTCGCTGACGCTCTGAACGGCGGTGGGGACTCTGGGGGGATTGGTCGGGAAGGATGAGGGAAAGGTAAAAATGATGGTGACATGGCGGGCCGACGAACGGGGTCCGCACTTCGGCCACGTGTGCGTGCCTTACGTTTTCCCGAGGACCCCGGAGTAGTGTCGGGACCGGATGTGGCCAAGGAGAGCCTCAGGATCTCGCGCGAGACCTCAGCAGGCCACGCTTGATTCGCATGCGAGTTCACTCCCACACTGGCCTGGTACGAACTCCAGTCTGCACTCGTCCGTCGCCCTCGTGCACCTGCCGAGACAGTTCTTGCACGTCGACGTCCGTCGGGGGCATCAGGAGGTCGAGTCTCGTGTTGCTCTGTCATCGTGTTGAAAACTTGCGTCGCTTGGGGAAGGCTCGAACGATGTTGAGTCGAGCGTCCGAGCTTAAAAGACAAAGAAGGGAATAAATCGCCCTTGCGTGGGGTGCGACGGTTTGTCGGTAATGTGTTTGAACGATCGCGAAGCGCAGACAAGGTGGGTTGACCGGTAGACGTAGAATTTGTACGCGAAGAGAGTACAGCCGCCAATTCTGGGTGGTCAAGGGGAGGGAGGGGAGGCGGTGGGGAAGGGTATGCAACAGAAGGGTTCTCGGGCGGTGTCGGATGGCCAAATGTGTGAGGTGAATCAAAGGCTAGCTCTCGATTTACAGGGGTCGTTAAATTCGACGATACTGGAGCTGTGTAGGAAGGTGGTATCTGTGGCGTTCGCGGATGCCGTTTAGATGACATCGTGTTCGCCGGAGATGAGGCTTTGCTACTGAATCGGATGTCGGGCGATTGTCGAGGAGATTCAGGGCCCGGACTTGAATGCCTTTCACGTGAAGGGTTGGTAATACGGCTCAGCGTGAACGTAGACGGGGTGCTGTCCGCGCTGAGATGCTTGCTATCTCTGGCAGGAGACACAGAACGTGAGGTCCTCTTGGGATTATCCGAAGAGGACGTGCGTCTAGAAAGACCGGCGACATCTGGCACTCGGTGTTCGCGTTTCCTCCCGAATGTCGACCACTCGCCACCGGCTGCAATTTTGGAAATGTGGCTGATGGTGTTGGTGAGCCTCGGTGAGATGTCCACGGAAGAGCCATGGGGCAAATCGCTGCGTTCCGAGAGAGGCTTCGACGAGAGATCTGTTTGTCTGGGACGGGAACGGGTGTTGCTACTTCCGTCCCCAGAGGGTAATCGAGTACTTGGAGTGAGACCGAGAGGCAAGGCCTCATCCTGGGCTTCGAGGAACGAACTTGGATCCTGGAGAATCTTGCGGTTGATCGGCAACTGTTGCACAGAAGGCTCGTGCTGGAGTTGCGGGAGCTGCTCCGGCGTGGGTTGACGACGAACGGGACGACGGAGACGAGAGAAGACGGAAGGGAGCTCCCAGGGCATGGCACTTTGTGGAACGTGAGCTCGGGGGTTGGAGTGGTAATCAGAACTTACCTTGATCCAAGCAGGCAGAGCAAGCCCCAGACCGATGCACTGCGAACAACGCTTGGGAAGAGAGACCTCCAAAGTCGACCTCTCTATTGGGGGTCGCAAATAACTCACTTACACCGTCGTGCTCAACACGCTTCAAGTCGACCACCATGGACCGTTTCGATTCTCTCGCAAATACCCTCTCCAGCATGACTATATACGACATCAAGGCCGTGTACAACCAGGTATATCAACAACCCACACCATCCTCGATTCCTTCTCACCTCCCACAGGCAAAGAATGCCGTGCTCAACATCAGCGAGATGGAAGCCAAAGTTAGAGAGGCAACAAATGACGAACCTTGGTACGCTTGTCGCCTTCCTTGCAAAACCCATATTCACACCCGTGTCTCCAGGGGGGCAAGTTCGACCTTGATGCAGGAGATCGCTCAAGGGTGAGTACCGTCATCACAACTCCTCGTTCTAGACTGCTGATCCGAAAAACAAGCACGTTCAATTTGTGAGTCAACGACATCGCCAAATCCGCAGACATCCTTATCCGCTCGCAGCCAAACCTTCAACGAGATCATGCCTTGCATTTACGGTCGATTCATGGAGAAGGAGGCTCGGCAATGGCGACAAATCTACAAGGTATCCTATCTTACAATTGACATACGCGATCGCTCATGGCTGTGTCCCAGGCTTTGCAATTGCTCGAGTATCTCGTCAAGCACGGCAGCGAGCGTGTCGTCGACGACGCCCGTTCGCACATTTCTACCCTGAAAATGCTCAGAAATTTCCATTACATAGATGACAAGGGTAAAGACGAGGGCCAAAATGGTATGTCTCCCTCTCCATGCCTCCCCTCCTTTATCATCCAATTTGCCTCCACCAGTTCGCAACCGTGCTCGTGAATTAGTCGAACTTCTCTCTGACGTGGAAACTATTCGTGTGGAGAGACGTAAAGCAAAGACTAATCGTGGAAAATATGTCGGTACTGGTAATGATCCAATGAGCTTCACCTCTGGCGGAAGCCGCTACGGTGGCTTCGGCAGCGGCAGTCTGGGCGGCAGCAGCGGATACTACGGGGATAGAATGAGCGGAAGAGATGGTAAACATGCTTCTTCTCACCTTGACCCCAGCTGATCCGTATCATTAGATTATTATTCTGGTGGGAGTTCAGGAGGCTTCAGGGATAACACTGGTCGGCGAGATTTCGAAGAGTACACTGCTGGAGACGACGAGACCGCCGTCCGGAGATCCAATTCTGTCTCCCGGAATAGTGTCCCTTCCCGCTCTGCAGCGGTTAATTCCTCTTTACGCACACAGACCACGTCTGCTCCAGCTACTCCACAGCAGAGGGAACCAGCGGTCGATCTCCTTGGTGGCTTCGATGATGTGCCTGTCAGTACTGTACCGTCCACCAGCCCCAACAAGGCATTACCTTCTCTGACTGGATTCGATGGTCGGGCCCTTGTCTTGACTGTCGCCTGTTCTACATGCTGACATCTTGATAGACGACGACTTTGCAGACTTCCAAACCGCACCTTCTCCATCTTCCCCGGCCCCTCCACCCGCTACTCGGCCGACTCTGATGGAGATGCTGAACTCCTCGCCCCCAACAAACCGCCGTCCAGCATCCGCCATTAACCCGTCGCTGGTGTCCCAAGCTCAGAGGACAACCTCCCCGCCTTCTTTCAACGCCCCACTGAACCCGCTCTCCTCCATCACCAATAACAACAACAGGCAGTCCCAGTCCTTTGTTGCTACGATATCCCCTACACCAGTGCAGAACACCCTTTGGACGTCGTCACAGCCGCTTTCGCCCACCACATCCACATCCACGCCGGTCACTCAGACGTCTACCTCGGCTGCGTCGAACAAAGCACCAGCCTCGGGAGCCGCGCCGCCTTCATCATCTGCCAGAGGCTTGTCTGGATTCGAAGACCTCTGGTCCATGTCCCTCGGTGGTCCATCTTCTACCACCGCTGTCAAATCCACCACCGCCGGAAAATCGATCAAGGATCTCGAAAAGGAGAGAGCACACGCAGGGATCTGGGCGTCCTCTCAAAAGCCAGGCGGTGCGACCGGCGCTCCAGCGACCTCGGGTCTGGGAAATACGTTTGGGAATTTCGGACCTGCCCAGGCCGGCGAAACGACGGGCGGTGGAGATGATTTGTTGCTTTGAGGTCTATCTTGTGGTCTGGTTTCTGAAAATATTCGGGTGGTCGTCCTTGTAGAGCCTTTCCCTCAGTTTTAGAGGGCCATTACCATGGCAACCCCCACGATGTTTTGACTAGCTTTTTTGAACAGACGAATGATTCTTTCCAAGCTCGATAATTTAATTGTCCAGTCTTCGAAAGAATTGCATTGTGCGGAAGAGAGGTGATGACGGGAATGAATGAGCAAATTAAGAGGTACAGATACAATCATCGTTCACTTCAAGAACATCGGCAATGAAGCAGAGAACGTTAGAATAAGAAATTCGACAATACGTGGGTAGGTGGGGATAGGCAGTGAATCCGCACCGAACGAAAAAAAAAAAAGATCGCCGCAAACACGAAGACAATGATTGGAAGAAGGTGGAAACCTAATGGTACATCTCAAATGCCCGCCATTTGCATCCTAGGTTGGCCTGTGGTCTGATTGGATACTTGTGCCCCTATCGTGCCTGGGACTTGTTGTCCTTGAACACCTTGGGTAGCTTGGTTGAGCACTAGCCCTGGCCCCATGACGAATGCCGGAGCGGTCTTCTCCTCCAAATCAGCGTATCGCACCGTCATCTCTTTTCGTTCCTTTGTCCATGATTCGGGGTCCCACCATGTGTAGGTGCCAGCTTCACCCCCTGGTATTTTCGTCGATGGTGCGCTGCCACTTTCTTTGGTTATCCAAATCCGGAGATCCTTGTGATATCGCCAGTTCCGATTCCACCTGTTCCATAGGCGCGTAAGTAATGTTTACCGGAGGATTTAATAGCAGGGCACAGGAATATGCAAACAAAGACCCAGTTCAAGTCGACTTACAGTTCCTGGGCCGCTATTTCTTGCAATGCATCCCTCGGACTCGAGTAGAACATGTAAAATAAAGTCTCGTCGCTGAATGCCCCTGCTTTGCTTGGCCCAGGTGGCGGAGGCTGCACGTTATAACAGGAAGGAAGATGGAAGTCCGGTTCTACGCTCCGCGCTGCTGATTGATCGGCCCATGGAGTTATGAACGTCGAGTACAGGTTCCTTCGCATGACACGGTTGACAATTCCCCTTTATTCTATAGAACCCGAGACTCACCCCTCATAACCCATGTCAAGGCCTACCGCACCCAAGTCCGTGCCAACACTACTCAAACCACCATCCGCATCGACGCTGGCATTCTTTATCATGGCCAGCAACCCCAACAGCCCCCATCGGTCAGCGGCCGAAATGAGTACTTGCTGAGCAGGCGTTTGTGGGTGGTGATGGGGTTGGTTTGGGCCTTGTGCAAGCGAGCCGTGCAGTTGTGCGTGAGGATGGGGAGGTTGCAGTGGATGGCTTCCGTTCGATGCATACGGGTTGACTCCGGGTGGTGGAACGCCTAGTGGTGCGTTGAGATGTTGCTGTGACGGTTGTGCCTGAGATTGCGGATTATTGCTTGTGTGAACCTGTTGTCCTTGTGAAGACGGCGGCTGTGCTGGCGTTGATTGTAGCTGGCCCTGAAGCTGACCCTGCACCAGCGGTTGAGACTGCGACTGTGTTTGACCCGCAGGTGTTGAGCCATTGGGTTGCGAAGGTGGTAGATTGGTATTAGGAGCATTCCATGCCGCGTGAGACACCTGATTGAGCTTCAAGGCATAATTT
>QFEM01013454.1:0-10417 GCA_003316205.1 Boletus bicolor
AGACCCGTGACCCGATGTAAAGATATAGGACGATACGTGCCAACATTCGAGCGATCTCTGGCCCGGAGTAAAACGTCGGTCAGACCTCAGGCGGGCTAGACGTTCATGAAACTCACAGGAACGAAAGAAGGTATAGCAATGAAACTAGAGGCAGCAGATGCCAGTCTATTTTTCGCAGTAGCCTAGTGCGCTCTGCAGGGCTGAGTTCCACAACATCCCCGGCATCATCGATGACGGTAATATCCTTTTCATTCTTGACAGCGTCCGTATCTACACTTGCCTTGGTCGAGGGAGGCATATCCATCCGCGACGCTGAGAATGCGATGGAGGGGAGCAAAAAACTGATGCTTGACGTGCGGGCGCTCGTCAGTTGTTTCCCTGGCTTACTACTATACCCGCGCACGGTCACCGGACCATAACGTTACACACATTGTGTAAATGGTCGTCCAGGAATACTTAATTGGTCGGTCCATGGCCCTGCGCCCCTGGGCTCGAGCCAACGTTTGGGATGTGCCAGGCGTTGGCATGTAGAAGCTTTTGCTGCCGACTCCAACGAGAGTAGTTAGCAGACAGGATCGACCCAGGTTGCAGTGCGACTACGTTGGTACCGGTCGTCACTGATCTTGGAATTGAAGGCGGAGAAGAGATTGATGTCGTTATAGCTTCGACAGATCAGTACTAGCACTCAACGGCGATCTAAGTGGCGTCAGTGATCGAATGTCAGCTAGAGTATTAAGTATTGTGTAAACCCTGGATGAGTCTTCTGAATCGTTCAACTCCGAGTTGTGACGAAAAGTACTGGGTATAGCACATGTACAGTGACATCCGATTGACATGCAGCCTCACCTGGAGTGCGTAAGGCGAATTTTTTAAGATTCTAGCACCAGCTGACCAGTTGATGCCTATTCGAACGCGGTTCAGATCTTGCTGTGATTGACAACATCAACCCAATTTGCCGCCGTCGTTCACACGACTCGGGAACTGCCGCCTCCGTCGGCACGTAACGCTGGGTGCAAGCCCGAGGATGGTTTGATCTCTCACTATCGCAACGATACAGTCGTGGGAAAACATGGGGTCTACGAGTTGAGTTCAGAGGGCATTCAGGGGTCTCGTTATTGGTATGCTAGATAGACGGCCCGGAAAAAAAACCCTACAGCAGGGGGGGAAAAAAGGTTCGGAGGAGCGCCGGGAAGCAGACAGATAGATAGGCGGAGGACAAAAATATAAAATGAGATACTGTCAGGCAGGTTCTTCGTCAGCTTCCCGTCTGATCAAGCGTTCAAGGGCAATGATTCTACGCAGGACGGAGGCGGGTTCTCCTCGTAAGAGATGAGGTGGCACCGAGCCGTTTCTAGCGAGTCGTCGTAGGTCGTCGAGCTCGTGCTCGATGGTGGATCGTGTGCCGCCATCGTCGACAGAAACACGCTCGCAAGACAGTTCAATCTGGAACCTGAACTCGCTGCGTGCACCAGGGTGATCAGATAGGAGCGACGCCCAAAGTACAAGCTATTCAATACGCTAGGTAGACGACCCGGAAAAGCCGTTGTCGTGCCAAAAGGCCTCGAGCTTCGTTCACGATTACGTAACGAGTTACGTGGGAAAATACTTCATTTATGACCCCGCAGGAAACCTTGTCAAGCAAGGTAATGACTTTAGCGGACTGACATTAATATTGGACTGACATCACTGATTTTCAGTCAACATCTTCTGGTGACATCAATCCAGAATCGTTCCAAGAGTTACTGGGTGAATGTCATTCTACCGCGCTTTGACTGAATAGAATTAGAAATCGTCAGGGGCACCAAACGTTCCACCCTTGGTCTTCACATTCTTCTTACCCCCTCGCTTAGTCCCCGTACCACGGGTGCTTCCTCCTCGCGCGCGCGGTGCCTTGCCCCCCCTTGTTGCGGATGCTCTAGGACGCTTAGAAGGTACGCCATTTTCTGGACAATCTTTATCCACCAATTAGCTCGCATATTCCAAAAAAATAGAAGTATCAAATACCTGACGTCCAATGTCCTGTCTGACCACATTTAAAACACTCATCACCTGCGGACGCGCCACCTCCAGCCGTTTTAGTTCCCGCGACCCTAGAAGTTGGACGAATGGCCACCCCACGAGGACAAGCTATTCAAGAATTGTTCGCTTTAGGGAATTACTGCAAACCTCGAAGGGGATCAAATACATTACCGTTACTAAAGTGGCCACTTTCTCCGCACTTGAAACACGCCGCTGATGTGTTGTCGGGTCTCGATGCTCCATGGCTTGTGGACCGGTTCGGCATTCCACCGTTTGGGCATGCTGATATTAAAGCAGCCAGTTTTATTGCTCATTAGTATTTCATGAACCTTCAAGCAAGACAATTTACCGGAAGCCCAATGCCCTTCTTGGTCGCACTGCCAAACGGCGAGTCATCAGTCAACGGAATCCAGTCTTGATTATTACCCACCTTGAAGCACCTCCCACTGGAAGGAGGGTCGTTGTGACTAACTGTTCGCGTAGGCATCGATATTGGAGGTCCCGATCCAGGTGACTTGGTGGGTTCATCATCCCACTCAAAGAAACCACATCCTTCATCCTTGCCTTTTGCACACCCCCAAAAAAGACGCCCTTTATTGGCTCCCTCCTTTGTAACTGTACGCTGAGCGGCGTCCTCCTTACACCTACATTGACGCGCTGGTGTAAAAGCTTGGTGATCCTGATCACGTCCAATGTTCATCTTCGGATTTTGATACTGAGACGGATACAACTTACTGAATGACTAGCACCAATATTAATTGCGCGCTTCGCAGGTATGAGCGGTATAGGTCCTGTACCATCCTGGCCCTCTTTATCGTGCTCACCCTCGATCCACTTGAAGAATCCACAGGTGTCTTGAGCACATGCATAGAACTGCTTTCCTTCACGAGCTGATTTCTGCGTCACTCGTTTCTTGCTTGCGGAAATTCCACAGTCACATTTGGGTAGTCGGCTTGACGAAGGGTGGTTTGAGGGGCCGGCCCGGGGTACCGTTTCTCGTAAAGAATTCCGGGGCCTCGGTTGCGGTGGTTCGATGTCTGGGATAATAGGGTCGGCGACCTCCAGCAGCGGTAAGAAGTATAGCTTACCGTCGACATTACTGGGCGGAGGAGGCCTCCGCGGTGCACGAGAGGCTGTACCGCGCCCGCGACTGCGGCCACCTGCGGGAGGCGCGCTATCATCGTCATCACTGTCACCTCGGTCATTCCCTCGTCCTCTACTTCGCGGAGCGCCGCCGCCGCCGCCGCTCCCTGGGCCGCCGTTTCCCTCGCCGTTGGCTGTGGCGCGGGCTCCAGCTCGTTCAATGTATCGTCGCACACTCTGGAGTACAATCATGTCACTCGAAGGAAGAGTAACAAAGCGAGCAGATTCACCTCAATGACTTTGTCAAACTCCCTTTTGGCCATAACATACATGTCTTTATATTGCTCAATGCTCTGCACGAGCATTTCATTCTTCGTTTTGGCGCCTTCGCACACCTGAACCATGCTTCGCTCTGTCTGTCAAAATTTGTCAGAGATGGGGACATTCATCGCCGCTAAGTCACCGCTGTATGCATCGGGTGGGACAGAAGATCGTGCAGCGGAAAAGAGAATAAATGGTAACAATACGCATACCTCACGCCTCAGCTGCGGCTTTGACAAACTTCTGTCGAATCCGATCTGGTTGTACCCTTCGACCAGGCCGATACCAAGCGTCGAAGGAAGTAGATGTTTCGTTGCACCGTCCATCCGCTCAATTACGTATTCTCGGTCAATGATGGTTTGAATGTGCTGTGCAATTGTTGCATCCGTCCCTGTGTCGTCGAAGGCGATGTTCAGGAATATCATTAATCGCGCTTGAAAGACTTACCAATCCCATTCTTGTCCATAAGTGTGACAAGATCAGCTTCGGTCAACAAGGTAGGCGATGTCGTTTGTCCCTCTTTGATCTCGCAAGATGTGGGTTCGAATTCCTCACCCTCTCTGAAGTCCGGGAT
Source organism: Boletus bicolor (assembly GCA_003316205.1). Taxonomy (NCBI): domain Eukaryota; kingdom Fungi; phylum Basidiomycota; class Agaricomycetes; order Boletales; family Boletaceae; genus Boletus; species Boletus bicolor. The sequence goes on from QFEM01013454.1 coordinate 3,998, forward strand.
CTCTTTGCCGGTCCATTTGTCATAGGGGTATACGTCCAGATAGTTCCTAGCTAAGATGATCAAGCCTGCGACGTCAACGGCGGTGAGCCTTTTGACCCCTTGGAAGTAAGTCTTTAAACGAACCGGTCACGTAAAACTCTTCCCCGCCGTATACCACGTCAACTGTCGTTTCTGATCCTTCCGCATCTTTCGAGCAGCTCGCAAGGAATCTTCGCGTAATGAAATCATATACTTTCTTTTCATCCCCGCCCAGATTCGCGTTGTGAGCTGTAGGATGGATTGGAGGATGAGCTTTATCGTTATTTTTACCTCGGCGAGGTGGTGTAAAGCCACCCTGTTGAAGGCTATGGCGTTGTGAGCATAGGGCGAGCATCGAAACCACTGTACAGAGGTGATTGGCCGGCCGCACCTTGCTGCGAATTCCCCCCAGGAAGGATCTACAGTCTGTTTCCCTACAAGGGTCATGAAGTCGAATTGAGGATCATATTGGTCCGTTTCTGTACGAGGATACGAAAGAAAACCCTGTTGATAGAGCTTTTCGGCGATCTAGCGCTGCCCTTGAACGATATCAAGCAGACCAAGTTGACGGATGGACATACATCCAAAACTTTCTTTGGCGCTAGCTTGAGGAGCCGTGACCCCGCCTTTTGAAGCTCGACGGTCGTCAGCGGTAGTGGTTTCCTGTAAATTGAACAGGTGTAGCTAAAGACGAATTGGAAGACACACCATTTTTTCGTGTTCTTTTGCGTGACTTTCGCAACTCGAGCACGTGGATTCTCCATGACATCTTCGTATATCTCGTTCACGACGTCCACTTCAAAGAGGTGTCCACGCCTCCATGTGAAATCAACTCTTTTCTCTTCTCCGTCGATTTGGCGGTTCACAGAGAGCAGGATGTGCCAGAAGTCTTCGGGAGTGAATGCTTTCACTTGGTTATATCTCTGCACCACGAAACCTAGCGTCGGGAATTGGCAGGGGCCTGGGTGTGATCTATATATAAGACTATCACCAGAGACACTCTGAATAATTTGATACCATAAGAAACAACCTCGCGCTTCTCGCGGAACTGGGGAAGACGATTCTGGAGGGCCAAAGTTTGCATACGAGTGAACGCTGCACCAATACGCAGATCTAGGAAGATACGTGCTTCGACAGCATCAGCTTGCGCTAGATCGAGATCCACCGGCTGCTGAGCCGCACGGTGAATTTGCCTACAAGAGGTCTAGTAACCTGCTCAACATGACAAGGATAAATAGAGACAAACTGGGGTATGATGGCGCTGAACCTGGCCCGCCTGACCAGAATGTTAGGTTTCGCCTTCCGACATACGGTCACAATCTCCCATCCGATGTTTTCACCCTCTCTATCACAATCCGTCCAAATCATCAAGGTGTGCGCACTACGCGCTTCATTCATCAAGTTCCGTTCTATGGCCTTGTTCTCGGTTGGTACGATGGTGTGTATTGGGGCATCAAAGAGGGAGAGGGGGTCACAGGAGTGCCATTGACGGTAAGCGTTAGGGAAATCGTGAGCAAGGAGGTGACCTGATACAGAGGTAACTGTGAAGTGAGAGTTTGTTTGAGGATAATCAAAGTCGAAATTTTTGATGAAGCGGTTCTGTGTTGCACGCTGGTATGTAACAAGGCATTTAAAGTGGGAGTAGGTGGGTGATTACTTTCTACTTACTGTTTCTACACGACCACCGGATAAAATCTGACTGATGGATCTCGCAATGGAAGGCTTCTCCGCGACGCAAAGAACGCGCATGAAGAGGGGTATGTTTTCTGATGAACGTGAGGCTGGACGACGTGAAAAAGCGACGACCAATGGCTGGATGATGACCGTACAAGGATAAAAGGGACGAGCAACCGCGGCAACGACGCGTATGGTGTGTGAGTCACGTGACACGAGGAAAACAAAGTCGCACGTATCTTGTTCTATCAATGTCATGGATCCAGAGGATGCAAATACCCCGACTACGCGTTTACTGACGCTCTTGAATGTCTCTGCGCTCAAGAGTAGAAACCGTCCAAGAGAAGATTCGTACCCGCGAGAGAAGCTAAACAAGCGCAAATGCATCAACTCTACTGCCGTTGGGCCACTGCCTGAACTAGATCCCTCCGAGCTCCAGAACGAGACCATTTTTCAGCCAGGCGACGATCTAGATGCTGCTGAGCAGGAAATAGATGAATCCCAAGGTGATCAGAATGATCCAGCATGTGAGCCTCTCCCCACTTTTCTGTTTCAAACAAGCTCAGCGAATGCGTGTCTCCACAAGTACCCATTCCATACGACCAACACTTTGGGCCAAATCCTGAAATCTTGACGGAGCGCAGCAGGGCAGCGGCGGATCAAAAGCATTGGATATCATATAGAGAGAGATTTGGGAAACTAAATGCTGTTGCCAGCGTACTTCCCGAGGTGTCCGTGCCCCCTCAGAAAAATCGCGCCAAAAAGACTGCAGTGCGCCTCTTATTCACACATTTTCTTCAATGCATAAAATATTCATTATGATAGGTTCTGGAACATCTGCTGAACCCTTTCAAGGTTCGCCAGGTCAAGCAACCAGCAGGTAATATCACTCCGGTACTCTTACTATCTCTATCCTTACTTTCGAGCAGAGCACACGCTGATTCAAGACGACCTACTCTCTGTTCTTTCTGCTCACCTTGATATCTATCATCCTTGCGTTACCCTCGAATATCACCGATGCATTCGTGAGGTAATTACACTACATGCCCTTGATCATGTAACCAAGTAAGTCTGCGAACTCACCCGACATGCAATGCTGAAATCCATTTAGAAACCGCCGTCGCGTACTAAAAAATAACGATCGTATCTCACATGTCAAGTCAACTTCCTCTGATCCTCCAGAAGACGTTCAAGACCAAGGTTTCACCCGCCCGTCCATCCTATTCCTCCTTCCGTTCCGTTCCTCCGCGCTTACTTGGCTGAACGCTTTAACCACCCATACCCCCTCTCCGTCCTTTCAAATCGAAAACCACTCCCGTTTCCTAGGGGAATACGGCTTGCCACCTGATGCAGTAGATAAACTCGCTACCGCACCACCTGGTACATATCCCCCAGATCATGTGGAGATGTTCAGAGGGAATGTGGATGACAACTTCAGGCTTGGAATCAAGATGACCAGGAAGAGTGTGAAGCTTTTCACCGATTTTTATAATTGTGACCTTATCCTTGCAAGCCCTTTGGGATTAAGAATGTCGATTGAAAAACAAAAGTCAGCTCCACACCGTGCCAGAACGAATCGTGATTCTTATCATTTGTCGCAGGAGCTCCGATTTCTTGTCATCGATTGAGATTCTAGTTATTGACCAAATGAATGCGCTTACGATGCAAAACTGGGACCATGTGCAGGCAAGTATGCGCTTTTGAGTTTTTTCCATGTACTTCACATTTTACCTGTTTAGTTTGTCCTTTCCCACTTGAATGGGCTACCCAAAGAGTCGCACGATGTTGACTTTTCGCGCATCAAACCATGGTATCTTGATGGGTTGTAAGCGTAACATTGACTAACTCGTTCTATTTGTCGGTAATTTGCTAACCTTTGACTCTTAGTTCGGCATATTTGAGGCAATCTATCCTCCTCTCCCCGTTTGAAACGCCCGAAACACGATCATTGTACAACACCTCCCTCAAGAACGTAGCGGGAAAAGTAAGGGTGAATAAATCATGGCCAACACTACGGGTCCCAGAGGGGATTGATCATGTGTGTATCCAGTGTATTGTTATGCTTATGGAGGAACATTCTCATCGATGACAGACATTCCTCATGTTTGACTGCTTGAATCCGAGGGAGGAAGCGGATAAGAGGTTTAGTTATTTTACCACTCAGGTACGTCACATTACTTTACCTCTCGATACCCCCGACTAGCAGTATTCTAATCTGTTGCGATGCAAAGCTGCTACCCAAGGTATTGAAATCAGCGGTGCAAAGCACCAACACCGTGGTGTTCATTCCTTCCTCCTTCGACTTCATCCGGGTTCACAATTACTTTAGAAAAATGAGCGGATTAAGTTTTACCGTACTTTCCGAGTGAGAACCTTTCGTTTTGTCGGTTGTATTGACTTCTTTTGGTTTGCCGTGTACCTTGCCAGTGGATAGCAGCTTAACTAACCTCTTTTTCAACAGGTATTCCTCAAATCAAGATATATCCCGCGCTCGCCAGGCGTTTTTCTCCGGAAAAAAGGCGTTCTTACTGATCAGTGAGCGATTCCATTTTTACCGTCGGTGAGTTTCCTGTCCGTTCTTAGTCTCTTACGACTCACCCGGAATCTTCTCCAGGTACAAAATCAGAGGCATCCGCAACATCCTTTTCTATGGGCCACCTACCCACCCTCAGTTTTTCTCTGAGTTCCTGACTTACCCTTTCCTTGACGACGGAGTAGACCCAAGCGATATAACTTGTCGCGTGGCTTGTTGTCGGTATGATTGGTTTAAGCTGGAGAGGATACTAGGTAGCAGAGGGGTAAAAGCGATGTTGGATGAGTAAGGTGGTGATACGATCGACTTGCCGCATTTGCGGCACTAACCAAGTCTTGCGAGTCTGTCAGATTCATCGAGTTGTGCCTTATTCCTGGACGCCGTGGGAACCGGATAGTCCCGAGCTCGTGACACAGTCGTGTGATAACAAAAGTCCGGGTCGTGAATGAACTAGGGACGAAGATTTGTTGTCGGTCTCCAATAATGTGATTACCAGCATCACTGCTTCCAACCTCGACTACATCAAACTTGTCGTAGCTCTGTGAGCAACATTTCTTTGTCCTGCCACTCGACCCTCTTTGCTCACGAACAACAGTGCTTTGCATCGAAGCCTTCTTAGCAATTGATTGAACTCTCCGTTATCTGTTTTGCCTGTATAGCTTTAACATGTAGTACGATTATAGTTTATGGGTGGTGATGGAAGGCCTGTGGGTCCAGGACTTGCCCGGAGGGCCTTGCTATAACATAACCCGATGACTATGTCGTAGCCTACTAGTCGGCCAATCGATCCAGTTCCAGTGGCAGTACTGCACTGTCGGTATTTGTCCGTGTTTACGCACGAGTAATCCAAGTTCTCTGCACGGCGCGGGTACTACCAATCATTCCACACATAGGACACCATGCAGGACGGCAGGGCGCCAAGGTTCAGTCGTCTGCTCCTACGATGTTTACATACTGAACTCTCCGCACAGAATAAGAAACCGGGCCCCAGCGGCGGTCCAGGTCAGCGCAGAATTCCTCACCACCAGATGTATTATGCTCATATCTCCCTGAAAGATTACTGCTGAGCAACTCCTACGAGAGGTACTTTGTCTGTCGAGATACAGGTAGTCTATGTGTTCTGATCACCCCCATTCAGGCACAAGAGCGCCAAGAATCAACGTTCCGTGCTCCAAAGCAGCGCGTCGAGGATTTCGAAGAGCTTCACGAGTATCGAGGAAGGAAGCGCAAAGAATTCGAGGAGCGAATTCGGCGTACAAGGGGCAGCATGTGAGTTTTCCCTGTCTAGTCTTCGATCACTTTGACCAACAATCTTACAGAAAAGAGTGGACTCAATATGCTAACTGGGAGGTACGTGTCATTCTTTTCTGTTGTTTTTAAATCATTCTTCATACCTGATTTAGGCCAGCCAAAATGAGTTCGACCGTTCCCGATCAGTCTTTGAGCGCGCGTTGGACGTCGATCCCCGGAGTGTGCAGCTATGGTTAAGCTACACCGAAATGGAGCTGAAATCACGCAACGTACAACATGCCCGTAACCTTTTCGATCGTGCCGTGACACTGCTTCCTCGAGTGGACCAGTTGTGGTACAAGTATGTCTATTTAGAGGAACTCCTTCAGAACGTTCCCGGAGCCCGTCAAGTCTTTGAGCGTTGGATGCAGTGGGAACCAGATGATAAAGCGTGGCAAGCGTATATCAAAATGGAGGAAAGGTACAACGAATTTGACAGGGCTAGCGTGATCTACGAGCGTTGGATAGCCGTTCGACCGGAGCCACGAGTCTGGGTAAAATGGGCAAAGTTCGAGGAAGAGAGAGGGAAGCTAGATAAGGCACGAGAAGTCTTCCAGACCGCGTTACAATTCTTCGGCGACGAAGAGGAACAGATTGAAAAGGCTCAAGCTGTGTTCAATGCATTTGCCAAGATGGAAACACGTCTGAAGGAGTACGAGCGTGCTCGTGTAATTTACAAGGCAGGAGTTGTCGAACTCTGTTTCTTCTTGCCACTGACGTTTAGCTTCAGTTTGCACTCGAACGTCTACCTCGTTCAAAGTCAGGAACATTGTATGCCGCCTATACTAAATTCGAAAAACAACATGGCGCTCGTTCCGTCCTAGAGTCGACTGTGCTAGGAAAACGGAGAATCCAGTACGAAGAAGAAGTGGCCCACGACGGCCGCAACTATGATGTATGGTTCG
>QFEM01013462.1:0-15027 GCA_003316205.1 Boletus bicolor
TGATCACTTGGCCACAGCCTTGTGGTTAGTTGAGGGCTTAACATGAACTCTGGAATTCTGGAGTTACACCCAGAGATTGTTGGCATGGTCTTAACAGCACACCACATACTAAAACAACCCTAAAGCATAGATTCCTAGGCTGCACTAGAAGGTATAAACTACCAGAGGGAGTGAGGAGAGGGATGAGTTTGCACTCAAGGATCTTTAGGGGAAAGACCAAGAGAACTGAACTGGAGTTCTCTGGCCACTAGTTGCAGGCTTTATATACTACATGGATGTTTGTACATATTTGGTACTAGGGTACTGTATAGGGTTGGGCATAGGGTTACCATAAGAGACCATACAGCCATAAGGGCTGTATAGAATGGAAGCATAGATATGAGGCATAATGGAAGAGAAGCGTAAACATGTGGTGATGCATGAGGCATCACAATGGAAGGTTAATATTAGCCAGCACAGCACAGAGATTAAAAGAAGGCTGTGATAGTGATAAGGGGATCATAGATCCATGAGAAGAAGTGATAAGGCAATGGGGAATCCCTAAGATAAAGATAAGTGTGAGTTTAGAGATGGATCCCCTTGCGATAAGATAAGATAAAAGGAAAAGAGAAAATATACTAAGTCCGTTGAATTGAGACTGTTACACATACAGTGAAGCCAATGTCCTTATCTCTACAAACTCCAGAGTTCTGGAGTTACACCTGGAGATCATCAGCACAGTCTTAACACTAACAAACTAACATCTTTGCAGCCTCTTCAGTATACTAACACCAACAAGTACCAGCAAATCAATTCTTGGTAACTTCTTTAAGTATAGCCAACACATTACCTGCACAAACAAGTGCAAACATATACAAACAAGTACTACTGTCTAGCAACCTATTGTTAACTAGTACAGATTTCTAGACTGGCTTACCAGCTCCTAGTTTCATTACTAACCAGACTACTAGTCAAATCATTTCAATCATTCTAATCTGTATACATTTGTAGAGGATTAGCAAACAAACCATGTACTGTTCACACTAAGTTTGTCACTGAATACATCTAGTAGATCTAGATACCAATTCATATAGGAAATAACTATCCCTAGCTAATAGTGTAATATCTGTGGGTACATATAGATGTAACCTGCAAGAGGGCTGAACAAGGTATGAAAGGGCATGGGTGCAGCTGGTCAGCACACAATTGTCTCAGCAAGGAGCTTGGCATATAATCAAAAGATAATCAGCTGGTTTTGACAAGACCTGAAAGACAAAAGTTGCAATTACAACTCTTGCGTGACACTGGTTGACTGGTTGAGGTCTTACAAGTTACCGGTGTACCTCTTCCCTGTGACAGGCTCTCTTCGACTATTTGGAATACAACATCTGCTGTGCAGTGACGACCAGCTCAATAATGGCGAGTCGCGATGATCACTGCCAGCTCCCAGGGTACCGCAGGGCGTTCAAGTTGGCTTTCTCCCAGATCCCTGATAACAATCGAAGACAACCCAAAAGGGCGTTCGAATGCTGGGACGTCGGACGTCGTTCTCTCAGTCCATCATCAGTATTAACAGTATGTGAATCGTGTACGGACCTGTGGCCTGAGGGAACTCTGAGACCAGCGTGTCATCAAATGCCAAGACTCCAGGTTGGGAAAAGACCGACTTGAAGGATCGAGCAATATTAATGGACAAGCTGTTCAATCCTCAGGCCCTCCACTTGGCCTAGATCTTCAACCGGACAGCCCCCGGCCCTCCGCTGACCCGCACGACACGGCGCATAATAACAATTTGTTCGACTAAGCGTGAGGTGGAGATAGTAGCAGACACGAAGAAGATCTGCATGAAAGTAGTTAAGTGACACGCTTGCATCGATCCTTCTCGCTCAGGTTCTAAAGCTTTGAAGTTCCAAAGTTCGAGGCGCGATACTGGTTGCAGCGCCACGACGACAAGATAGTACTAGTTGCGACCGTGGGTAATCTGGCCACAGTCTGACCTGACGCCAACGTGTGTGCTGGCAAGGCCAAAACCCGAACTTTGGGCTCAACTCAGGTGTGACTTTGCGCCAAACTACCAGTGCCTGTACCTTGTAGTAACTTTCCGGCAACGAATGCCTGGTGGGTTATGACTCCCTCGCCGTTCCTAGATTCCACCTCGACGGAACTCCTCAACAAAACCGATTTTGGATCGAACATCAGTTGTTACTGGCCGTAGGGTAGCTATCCTTCTCAGCGCTTCACTGTCACGCCGAGGAGGTCATTTTAACACTATCAACCGGGTCGGGCAACACAATGTGCGGCTTCAGTCGTGCTATGCCGTGGGACGGAAGGGTCAGAACTTGAACGCAGGGGCAATCTGGATTTCGGTAATCTCCTTCAAAAGGAGATTACATGGACATCAGGTGGACGCCTTGCCGAGACCTTCGAACACATCGGTTAAGGATACGCGGCGCGGCCCGCTACCCACATCACGCATGGAAATACTTATCTAGTATAAAAGACCTCTTGTCTTTAATCGTAGGCCCTCCGTCTCCCAGGTCCATCTAGTCATGGCGTCAAACGACAATCAAATGCTTGGTGTCGTGCTCATCGTCCGCCACGGTGATCGGCAGGGCTTTTATCAAAACCCGACGACATACACTGCGACTGCAACACAAATCACGCCCTTGGGCAATGTAAGTGGTTTCTAGCTCTTGAATAGCTTTAAGACAGATCCTCACTGATTCACTCTAGCAACAAGAATTTCAACTAGGCGAGCTTTTACAGTCGATCTACTTGAATACCTCTTCCTCCTCATATATTCCCGGAATGAGTACTGGCCTCTTCGACCAGTCTCAAGTGTACATCCGCGCTGATCTTGGTGGTGAAAGTGGTGTCGTATATGATTCGTGTGTTTCGCTCACGCAGGGACTTTGGCCCATAACGGCCAATAACAATATCACGATCGCGAATGGCTCGACGATCGTCGCTCCGCTTGGGGGATATCAGGTTCGTCCATTTGCTTAGCAGCGATGGTCTCATTTCCTCCTCAATATTGACTCAATCAAATAACATCTGGCGATCATCAGTACATCCCTGGTAAGTCTTTAGCAACACTTTCTGTGATTGAAGTAACTAGCCGATGAATCAAGTCGATGCCGTGGACCCAAATCTGGATGTCTCTCTGGAAGGATTCTTGGATTGCAACGTTGGTACCTTGTGGCTTCTCTCTCCTGACAGTGTATTCAATTGGCTGCAGACATTTGACACGCACACGACCAACTTTTATAGCTCTGGGGAGTTTCAGCAAATGGCTGCCCAAAGTGCTGCTTTCCTTAAGCTCCTTCCTCCGTACCTGGACGGACGATCGGTCACCTTGGAAAACATGGTACGAATCCTCGTCTCAGGGTGTGGCCTCTACATCAAGTCTGACATGCCTACAGTGGAACGTATGTTGGAACTGCGTCGTTTACGAGTCTCCAGACCAAATTTTTCTATCAGATCTATGATTATATGAATGTCAACAACATTCACAACGCCACGTTCGCTAACGCACTTCCTGGCACTTACCTCGCGCAAGCAAGGGCCCTTGCAAACTGGCACGAATACAACGTCTTCACCGACCCAAGCGTATCTAGCATCGGGAACAGTGAGTCATGCGCATGGTCTCGGCCCTCGCCAGTTAAACCCACACATCTGGTACAGTCGCCGGTCAAGCGATCGTGCCTTCCATTCTCGACGCGTTCGAGAATATAGTGAACACGACGAATCCTGTGAAGATGATGATCACGGCCATCGCTTACAAACCTTTCCTGTCCCTGTTCAACATGACGGGCATCGCAGCTGCCAACCCGCAGCTGGCTGGGATCGGTGAATACCTTGTCGCATCGCCTTACTGTCACACGTTCCCACTGAGTCCCGTGTATATCAGTGGACTATGCCTCTGCCGTGGCGTTCGAGGTCCGCCAACCGAACTCTGGAGGCGAACCTGTGGTTCGGCTCAATTTCAAGAACGGAACCAGCGACTTTGCGACATACAACTTCTTGAACCGAACGGGTGACGTTCCGCTCTCTGCTTTCATGGATGCCGTGGCTGTAAGCACCTTCCAACCGCTCTCGACCGACGTTTGCGTGGGGGCTCCCACCCACTGAACTGACCGGGATCATAGCCCTCTGCTGTGAATACAACAGCCGCCTGGTGCAACGTCTGCCAGAATTCACAGAATAGGGGGTGCAATGCGCTCACGCTTGCTGCACAACAAGCACGTTCAGCGGCCTTGTCGCCTATTAGTCCGGTAGGTGCCGGGTTCCTGGGTGCCGGATTGACGCTTGCCATGGTTATCTTGTTGTTTGGGACGTTGGCGTTCCTGGGACTGTTGAGCTTCGGGAGGAAACCAAGGAAGTGGCAGACGCCGGTCGAGGACGATGAGGTGCGTTTCTCAGAAGAAGAGTCTGGTTGGGTACTGAACTGTGTAGGTTGAGCTACGGAAAAGCCCGAGTAACAAGAGTTCCCTCAAGACAGATGGCACTCTCGGAAAGCGACAAAATGTTTCGTGAATGATCATTCGATAACAACGAGCCAGGGACCTATGAAACATGATACTGCAACACGTGATGAGAATGGCATGTCCGTGATGTTCTGATATTAATCCAGATCTTGAAAGAAATGCAATGATATTGATGTATGAGGTCGTATCATCTCCAGTCGTGATCACTGTCGGTGGGATCGCTGATAAGATCCTCGTCTTCGGCGTCGTGAAATAGATCTAGAAAGTCATTTCAGCTAAGCTGATATTTGACTCAGATATTGCACACGACCGTCATCGCTATCAGAATCTTCCTCGTCGGGATAGTCATTCTTGTAGTACTCTTCAGCTGTGAGGGTTTATGAAGAAGCGTAAACACAATATCGTGACCCAGGTCGCAACACAAACCATTGGAATCTTCGTCTGCCTCGTCCTCTTCTTCGGATTCAGAGTCGTCAGACAGGTCACCGTCATCCATAGACGGTGGGAGGCCGGTCCTTTTGAATATCAGTTGGATAGTGGAAATGTCTGCAAAATCTACATACAATGTCCCAAATTTTGCGGCGAAAGAGTTCCATTCCGATAATGAATAGGGTCTCCTGTAAAATACATCCCATACGTAGTCATCACTGGTGGAAGCGTATGGGTTGGTGTTGGAAACGACACTTGGAGAAGCAGTTTCTTGTACTACCGAAGCCGAACCATAAGCTCCTCAATGAGTGGGGGTAAAGAGCGTTGCGTACACGTCAGATAATCTTGAAGCATAGGGAGGAACTTTTCCATCTCAGGATCCATGGATGGTAGAACGGGACCCTGGTTTTCGAGGACTGCGTCGTACATCTTGAAGTCATTTCGTGAAATATCTTTCGAGGAGATTACTTTCGGGCTGGGGAGGACGGGTTAGGGTAAGATATACGGACGGGTTACATAGGTTGGGTACGTACGGGCTAGTGGGGCGTCTCTTCGGTCTTGCAACTCCCCCTTCACCTGTTACTCTGACGGCATATCGTGGAGCTCCGTTATCCGTTCGGGGAGGGACAGGAGGAAGTCTCGCCTCTCGACCGGGTGGCGCTTGTGCTTTTGTATTCTCATTCGAATCTTGAGTCAACCTTGAGATCTGAGACTGAATGAAGGAGATCGTCACGAGTCCAGCCTGAGAATGCGCACGACAAGTACGCGCAGCCGTCCACCTACCTGAAGATTCTGCCTTAGTTCACTGTCTTCCCAAGCGTCAGGTTCGACTGTTTGGGCGAACTGGAACACGTCGACGCCACCCCGTGTTTTTTTCCTTCTGAATCGTGATTCGACGACTATTTGCAGAGTGAGCGAGTCTGCTGACAAGAGTGGCATGTTGTGTGGCCAAATGCATACCGAGCGCATCCAAGGGTTCCTCTGTGCGCTTTCGCTTTATGCGCAAGATGGTGTAAGCGTGGTTTTGCGACTGTGCGTCCATCGCGTCCTAGCTTGTCGTCGTCGTCGAACGACGCTGTGCCGGAAGTTGATGGTGGATGGAGAAGCTGTATGATTGTTGATGGTTGTGCATAACTGCATGTTTGTTGGATCACATAATCGACTCCTATGACTCCAACCGAATCCCACCACCAACACCAGCGCTAGATGTGACTCTGTTCCTTATCTGCATCAGTGTTACCGGATCGTCGCGAATCCCAAGGTTCTGAAGATCTCCTGGTCGCTCAAACAGCAAGGTCACCGACGCCCCAGAATTGAATGTCCCTTCGATGAATCCCTCGGCCCGTAGTTGCGGGTACTACTCATCATTACTGCCTGCCGGAAATAAGTATCGCTCTAGAACACGGGAATTGGCTCCGGCTTCATACTTGTTCTTTCGTTGTTGGACTCGATTAGTGGCCCATCATTCCGCGCCCCTACCGCACGTTCAGCCATGTTTCGTACGGATAAGAAAGGCTTCAGAATGTCTAATTAGACGACGCATTCGAGCGCTGGCTTGGTCTCCTTTACCACGTTTCGACTGATTACAAGACCCGAAAACACGACTGGATGAGCGTTGGCGGAGCCAACGATGCTCAAAGCACCAGCTCAATTCATCTGATATTCGTGAGTACTGAAACTTTCCGTAACATCAGTGCATCGAGTTTAACCAATATCAGGAGATACATTTGGGTGCTGCCAATTCATTGGCGGTGTAGTGACTAACCCATTCATGTTTAATTTCCCTTCGCCGTGCACGTCAGATATCATGCTGGGTGGGCGGAGATATTTGATGTAAATTCCCGTGGAAGAGAGAAGGGTAGAAGCTGGCTGTGGCCACGTTTTGGTTCAGCTCTCGCCTAACCAGAAGTGGATGGTCACGGACGTCATGATCTGGCTCGCTGAAAATGTGCCGTCATTCCATCGAAAGTCCACGCCATGGACTTGTACGTGGTTGAGCACGTTAAATACCCTACCCAGAGCTGTCTCGTGTGCGTTTTCACAAAGTGTGTCAAAACTGAGTACAGCTTTGCATGCCTACGGGTACCTGTGCAACAAATATCGAGTTGGAAGCTTGCCATGCGTAGACCAGATGGCAGGCGCATCACGACTGCACTGATCGCTGACTTACTCGAGGTTCGGATTTCTCGTCCTCGGCCGATGCAATCGCTTTTACTGAAGTAAAGCATCAACATTGGCGACCATTGCCCCCGGTAAGTCGCAGGGTATCCCATCGGCCGATGGCAAAAACGCCGAAACCCCTGAGTATATCAGTCGCCGGAGGCTCTATGCATGATTTGTATGAACATGGCGAACGCTTTCTGCCAGAACAAAGCCCAAGGGGACTACAGCGCAGACAACTACGTCAAGACCGCACCGTTCGTCTTTTCAGACGAGTACACGGGACCCATTCTATCCCGGCTGAACGCTGGTCCCGGAGACCGAATTATAGATCTCGGTTGCGGAAGTGGAGAACTCACACTCAAGATACAGAACGCGGTGGGTGCGGGAGGCTTCGTGCTGGGCGTAGACTACAACGAAGATATGGTCAGTCATTTCCGTTGCACTGGAAAAATTGCCACGATGAACATGTTTTGCGCAGGTATCGAAAGCGACGAGGAATGGAGTCAAGAGTACCTTTGTCTGCGATGTTCGGGACCTTGTATCACTACCTTCATTATCGTTGGAAAAGCCGTTCGATGCAGCATTCAGTAATGCAGCATTGCATTGGTGCAAACGCAATCCCGCGGGAGTTCTTGGGGGCCTTAAACGAGTTCTCAAGCCTGGAGGACGATTCGTTTGCGAGATGGGGGGATTTATGAACTGCATCGGTGGGGACTATCTCCATGTCGCATGTCATGCAAATTATTCAAGAAGTCGCCAGGCGTGAGGATCGCTCTACACTACGCTGCGAGGAAATATGGGTTCAACCCGGGGGAGATGGACCCCTGGTATTTTCCGAACGTTGAAGAATACCAGACGGTGAGCTAACAGAGACTGATTAAATTGATGCATAATCAGACCGGCGACTCACAGCTGTTACAAAATGCTGGTTTTCGAGTCGATACAATGTCCTTGGTGCCAAGGTTGACACCACTCGGTGATGGTGGTCTTCGCGCATGGCTTCAACTCTTTGCACGGTGGACATTTTTGAAAACGGTCAACGACATGGACGCAGGAGCAATCATAGACGAAGTTGAACAGATGTGTGCGGTTGATTGTAAAGATCAGGCGGGTAATTGGTCGTTGATGTACGTCCGATTACGCTTCGCGGCAACGCTTGTTGCTTGACAGCCACAGTCCGTTGACTTGAGACCGGCGGACCCGTACATGTATCCAGATATCAATGCCAGATCTATACTTGGTGTATGTTGGACAGGTGACGATCAAGTCCACTACTGTTGTGTAGCTGTCTGCAGTGGCAGTTGATCAGATCGCCCGTATATATACGTATGCGCGTCAGAACGGGATCAAAATTGAAAGTGACACACTGACACTGTCTTCAGCAATTAAGTCTAATTGACCTCTTATATCGGTTCGGAGGAGTCGAGGAGACACCAAAAGTAGCAATAGAGCCAACATCATCGCGATTTCGTCGAACGTAACAAAGATCATTAATAATCCAAAGGAGACAAGACCGGGGCCCCGTCGTGTCACCAGTTCATTGTGATGGCTTGAAGGACAGGAAACGACACCCGTGACCCAGGCCGGAAGCACCAATCATTGGCATGAACACACTTGATGGGTAGTACCGCGATTGTGGCACCGCTCGGACTCATAATAGATTGATTCTTCCTGACACGTTGGTGCGCATCGCGGGATCGATCAGGCCCGGGTCTCAAATCAAACGTCATACATGAACGTTCTGAACGTTCGAACGATGACCACTGCACGACCTGACTCAGTAAGAGAGTGAGTAAGGGTAACTACGAATCCACGACAGGTCATAGAACAGCCTGAATGACATATATTTGAGCTAATCTTGGCGCCAGGACGGACAAGTGACAAGCCGACAACTTCTTCCAGCCTATCAGCATTAACGCACTCCCCTAAAAACCATGCAAGCGAAAGGTTTCCAATTCGAGACATACATCGCTATCATGCTCGAAGCCCAGGGTCTCCGCGGGTGGTGCTATCCTCGATCTGGCAAACGAAACTACACCAAACCAACTGCATCGTTTCCAATCGTATTTGAGGGTGCCAGTGCCAGGTTCGCTCCTGACATATTTGATCACTAGCACGAACCATGCGATCCTTACCCGTCGTGGCCCATTATGTACCTACGGCGGTGTTTGGAAGTAAACCGGGAAATGCTATTTTGGACCATCCGTGATTATCGACGCGGGTCAATACGTTCACTGTTCTGAACTCCGTGGTATGCTGGTGGGACTCCGAGCCGACTAAGCGTAACCGGGTATAGCTGAAACAAAACTCGAGACTTGGTACCGGCAGTCGATTGTGTAATTAGGGATGATTGAAGGGTCGTTCGCCACGCGCACGCTGGGACCTAGGTGTAGCTCCCCTTGTCTGCATGAAGTCAGGAGCGGGAGGTTTCCAATCAACAGAAGTAGAGAATGAGTTTGTAAGCTGAGGCCGAGATATGAGGCCAAAGGCAGCGGTCAGCTTACAAGCTCATCCTCCACTTCTCTCGATCAGAGGTCTCCTATCCAGCCTGGTTTTCTATATTAGGATGAAGCCTTTTACCCCCCCATTTGGGACGCAGGCCCGAATGTGAGCCCGCGGCTCGTGTGTAATTGTTACGGACGATTGAAGGGTCGTTCGCCACGCACAGCGGCGTACTTGGCGATGCCACATGTCGGCATGGAAAGCACAGCCAGTCTGGTTTTGCGGTAAGTTGAAGACTTCCATTTCTATGAATGAGAGGTACGAGGATGCACGCTTGTTCGCATATGGCGCCTCGGTATCACGTCTGCGATGATTCATGAAATGAGCAAGGATCGACAACGAGCCCAGATACAAACAATGGTCCACAGCCATGTGCGCGGTCACGTGCACCACATACTGAGCGCGGCGCGCGCTGCCGAGTTGTGTGTTGAAACTTCACGACCACTAACGCCCCGACTGAACAGCACCGCGTACTGGCAACAAAAACGGCTAGGAAGGAACCGACAATGTCCATGAATGACCGTCCGGCGTGGCAGACCGACGATCTCGACGAAGAATGGGTCGACGACGACGCCTCACTCGGCACGCAGTCCATCTCCCTCACCACTCCACTCCCCGGTTTCTTACGGACCCCAAGTGCGGATGACGAGCAGGAGACGAGCCCAAACTTAGCTGGTACATTTCTAATCAGGGAGGACATGCCCGTGGCGGAATTCCTTCCAAAGACGCCTGGTCGGCAGATCAAGAAGGGCGGCATCAAAGACTTCTTCAGTCCTTTGGCTCTGGAGAAAATGTTCGAGCCACCCTCGCCGCCTCCGCAGAAACCGCTTGCATTAGCGCTCACTGCTGCCCCCGCTGTGCCCTCTCGCTTGTCACAGGCGTTCACCCCGAACGATAGCCAGTCCGACTCGGATACGAGTGCTCGCGGCAATACAGCTGATCGTGGTGTTCTCCAGTCGACAACCTCCGCGGATCTCCTTGCTCCTGCACCCGGGTTTGGGACACAGAAGCCCACTTTGGACGGCCCATTCACCTTCTCTGTTCCACGCCAGACCCCCAGGTTTCCGCAGGCGGAAAGCACCCCAGGGAATATATACAGTGTTGCTAATCCACCAATGACAGATCCAAGGCTTCGCTTGTTCCAACTTCAGTACGACACATTCACACGCGAACACCTCTCGGCCATGGTAGATTCCATCGCTGTCAATACGCCGTCTGGAGGAAGTGCCGAGGGTAATGGCTCGTCTTCGAGTCCCGTTCAACGCATACTCTTCAAGCCACAACAAACGCCCGTCTCAGACGATACTCCCATACGCAGCATCAAACGCATTAAGCTCAGTCCCCCAAGTGACTTTTATGGTGAGGGTGCTGGTGCGGGAGCTGTTGTGTCGCGTCCGAGGACACCCCGGGTGGATTACGTTGGCGAGTCGCGTTCACTCATGCAGCAAATCAAGCAAGCTCGCGATTTTTCGACCATTTCCACCAATGTGACGACACAGACACCTGCTACGGACAACTCCCGGGCGAAAACACCAGCGCGGGTTCCTTCGAGTGGTGAGTCTGTTCATCTCACATGCAATGGATTCCAACTGTAGATGCTAGATCATCGTGCCACCCTTATGCCCGTCATCAGTGAGAGGAGTGGATCCATTACAGGGTCATCCACTGCTGCGCCAAGTGGTCACTCGTCCCTTGCTATCCGGCTACAGGCAGCAAGTCTCATGCAACAAATCAAGAACGACATGAAGGGTTCGAAGCGCCTATTTTCTGGGGATACAGAATTCTCTCGTTATACTCATGGGGAAGATGAGCGAGCCGACCTGTCCGCATCTGTGCTCGAGAAATCACAACAAAGCACTTGGTCAAATGGGGGTCACGAACGTAGCCGACGGAAGTCGCCAAAGTCAGGGTCTCCCCGCCGCCCCTCTTCCGCTTTGCGACACCACCCCAGTCCACGCAAATTCTCCCGCTCGGTCTCTGATGACCGCGAGCGTAGCCTCGTTCTCGACATGTCTAACATGTCGATCGAAGCGCCATGGCAAACAGAGGCGCCTCCTGTAACGGTTCGCACCAACCCGGCACCAAATGCCAAGATTCCCCGCATCAGAGTCACGTCATCATCTATCGACGCATTCCCTCAACCCCCGACACAAATACCTCGTTCATATCCGTCTTCATCGATCCGCTCTGGCAACAATGAAGATCTGAACCGGTTCGTATCGTCAAGTACAGCCTCCGGGACGACTATCACCGCGAGCAGTGCACCCTCATTCGTGAAGCATGCAGGGCCAGTTCATATCACGCACATTACGCCATCTGATATTCCGTCACTGCCACAGCGCGTTGGGAAGATGGTGTACGACAAGGAACTGATGAAGTGGATGAGAGCTTCTACACGTATATCATCCGATAACGATGATCTGAAAGATCATACGTCTGTGACGGATGCAGAGAGTGAGGATCCATTCAGGGATATCGAGAGCCTGCGAGAGGATGACTCAGGGGGCACGAACGTGAGCGGGGTCATTGCAGAGGATATCCCGATGTTGGCGCCGGGGGCGGAACAGGTGGAAGAAGAACTGCACTTTAAGCAGGACGCGACCCGGATAGAGGAGGGAGAGGAAGAGGATGCCAATGACCAGGTGGAAGTTGAATTGACTCCGTTCACATTTGATGGTCCATCTGTCGCTGTTGTTCGGATCGTCCCATCAGAGGAAGATGACACCGGAGAGAATACCACCGCGTCAGATTCTGAAGAAGATGGTGGTGCAGGGGCGAATGCCAAAAGCCAACCTGCGCCATTGGTGTTTGACTCGGAGGATGATCTGTCCAACGACTCCCCCGACCGACAGTCGGTCGCACCCATCGAAGCGACGCCAGTAGGACTTCGCAGGGTGTCCGTGGTTGCGACGCCGATGCCGCCCAGGTCGGCGCTCAAGAGCACAAGTGTGACGCCTGTATCAGCGATGAAGGATCCAAACCGAGACAAGTACCGCACGCCCGCGCAGAAAGTGGGGCACCGGAGATCCGTCAGTTTCTCGGATGGAAAACGCGATGGTCCTATCAGGGGGCTCACTGCGAAGCCACACGAGAGTGACGATGATCTCGGGACGAGCGTATCCTCTTTCGAGCTCACGCCCATTCAGAGTTCTAGCTATCCTTCTTCAGCAAGATCTAAACGGATCGCCGAGATGATGCAAGATCTCGAAAATACGAGTAAGCTACGCGTTCGCCTACGAGGGATGGTGCTGAATTCTATGATCAGTCGAATCCGAGGAGTCACCCACGAGATCATCGACCCCAATCCACGACGTCGAGGATTTGCAACTCATGGGCAATCGACGCCCGAGCAGTCAGA
Organism: Boletus bicolor; assembly: GCA_003316205.1. Lineage (NCBI taxonomy): Eukaryota > Fungi > Basidiomycota > Agaricomycetes > Boletales > Boletaceae > Boletus > Boletus bicolor. The sequence goes on from QFEM01013462.1 coordinate 12,919, forward strand.
TGGCAGTCGTGGACTCGAGTGGGTCTTCCCGACGTGTGTTCTCAATGTCCAGGAGGAGCGGCTTTTCCGATCAAGATCGAAGGAATGCTACTTTCCTGACAGAGTGTTCTTTTGGAGTTGCGTACGACAAACTGATACAGGTGATCACCGACGTGCAACCCTTTGAGCCACACTGGGAAGAGTTGAACAGTATCGATTTGTCAAAGAAGTCGCTCGACAGCGTCGCAAGGCTCAAGGAGTTTTTGCCAAAACTTGACTCGCTGACATTGTGCGTGGTAGATAAACGTTGCGTGAAACACGGAGGCATCTTGAACTAACGTGAAATTGACAGAAACTGTAACCAACTGTCGTGGTTGAGCGGAATCCCTACATCCCTCCGGACACTTTCCGTCGCTTCTAATGTGTATGTTCGTCGGGATTACTGGAGATGACATTCACATCCTGAGCGATCAAAGCTTGACAGGCGTCACATCATTTAGTCACCTTCAAAATCTCGAGAACCTTGACATCAGTAACAACGACATCGACTCGCTGAATCGTAAGTGGTTGAGACGTACTGTATCATTGACGAAATCGATGGTCAATATTGATTGGCGTCAACCAGAGTTACAGTGTCTGCGACACTTGAGAGAGCTCAAAGCCGATGGCAACCGGATCACAAGCTTGGATGGATTGCAGAAGCTGGAGACCCTCACGAAACTAAGCGTGCAGGGCAACCTGATTCTTGAGGTTGACTTCAGCCTATTCCGATGGTAGGGTGTTTCTTATTCTTCTATTTACCCCGTGACGTGACTTGGCGTGTAGGCCACGGCTAGAGATGCTGGATCTGAGCCAGAATCGGCTCGCCAGGGTTGCCTTGCTGGCATCGAGCCTGCCTGCGTTAACGGTTTTGAATCTTGGTGGGTCAATTGTGGTCGGTAAACGTACCTGACTGATGTGCTTGGCAACTCAAAGATGGCAATTTGTTGGATAATCTTGATGCCGGTGGTTGTATGACAAGGCTGCGGATTTTACGCGCCAGTAACAACCGGTTGCACAGCCTCAATGTGGGGCACTTTACGAACCTGCGGACGCTCTACCTGGACAACAATTCGCTGGCAGGGCTGCTGAAAGGGGAACGACTGGCGAAACTGGAAAACCTTTCGATGCGAAATCAGGGCTGCCGTGATTTGTGAGTGGCACAGTCGGTTGGGCTGTAACGTGACGTGACGGGATCTTTCATTATGGGTGCCTGATTGATGGGGATGGTGATTTGCAGTCATCTCTCGACTCGCCAATTCCGGGATGTGAAACGGCTTTATCTCTCAGGTATGTGAAGCGCTTCTAGAAGATCTATGAAGTGGAGCTTGAGAATGAACGCATATCTTGTTCACTAGGCAACAAACTTAAAACAAATTTTATCGAGGAGGCGTGTTACAATCTGGTCTACCTGGAGGTGGCGGCGTGCCGGCTGACGACATTGCCGCGCGAGCTGGCACGGCTGACTCCCAACCTTCGGGTGCTGAACCTCAACTATAATTTTCTGGATGACGTGGTTGCCTTGGACGGTCTCACGAGACTAAAGAAGCTAACGATGATTGGATCTCGCTTAAAGGGAACGAAACCGCTGATCCGTGTTCTTCAGCGGATGCCCGATGTGGAAATGCTCGACTTGAGGTGAGGACGCTGTCGGGACTTCGGGATTCACCACCGCGGCTGGAGCTGGTTATCCCTGCTTTTAGTTGACGACCCGAAACTGACCGATGCGTTTGACAGAATGAATCCGAGTACGCTCGGGTGGTATCTGCCGCTTCTGGTACGGGACGTGCCTGGTGCATTGCAACCATCGGAGAACGGGGGTTCGGGAGGGAGGCACAGGGGTGAGAAGGGGACTGAATATGGGTGGCAAGAGCTGGATGCAAAGTTTCGTCGGGACCTCCCGGATGATGCGTATGTCGGCCGCCTGACGTATCGGGGGCTGGTTATGCGAGCATGCCCACGGATCCGGATGTTAGACGGAGTGGAGGTATCGGAGAAGGAACGGGCGAAGGCTAATCAGCTACTGCAGGGGATCATGGGAAAAGGGAAGATTAAGGGGAGAAGAGCGGGAGTGGAGTCCGATATGGGAGA
>QFEM01013503.1:0-17998 GCA_003316205.1 Boletus bicolor
ACAATCGCTGAAACCGCGGCCCAAGCACAGGAGAAAGAACGAGCATTTGGCTGTCAAACAAAAGAAAGATGCACTTGAAACGTCGAAACGGACACACGTCATTGGAGAATATTGAGCGCTTGAGCATTTGGTGGGGCCTTCACACGCGTACAATCTTATCAGGGCTTCAATTCATTGCGGCAATTACCGACATCACGAACAGGTGGCTCTGCAAGCACTGCCGCTGACGCTATGGGGAAGGTGGCACACATCTACAAACTTGGCCGACTTTCGGAAATTACTCTGAGGGCGACATCAAGGTGGCCAGTTTGGTTCAGTGGGATTTTGACCCATTAGTATCGCCGAAAAAAGGGCCTATTTTTTTTTTTTGGCAAGCCGTCGTCTGATCAGCGCCCTCAGTGGCTTGTGGAGTCGTCAAGCCATGAGGTTACATCCGTCTTTACAAAATGCGAACGAGTAGTGGGTCAACTCAGCTGCTGCGCATCACATTCTGGTTGGCGTTGGATCGATCCCTTTCTCGATCTTGTTTTGGCAGGTTGTTCTTGACCAGGGTGTCAAGCATCGCTGATCCGGGCCGCCCTGTCGCAAATAGCGAGTTGTTCTGGTACATGCTGAATCTGGAGTGGACTAGATCGCTCTTGGAATCGCTTAATAAAATATTTAATTTGCATCGAGGACAATAGAAACAAAGAAGTGCAACATCGCGGCCGGCACCACAGCACCACTCAAACGTCTGCATTTCTTAAAGTAGGGTGAACGTACGTGAGACCCAAGAGATCAAAAACTTCTCTCTCCGATTTTGGGAAAAAAAGTTTGGAATCGTGCCGTCTGGATCTGTAGGTGCGTGTAGGTAAGAGTGTGATAAGAGAAACGTCACCAGGCTCACATTCCGGACGAATCAAAATTCAATCCCCTGAAGCACCGCATGTCAGCAGGCATCCTGTTCAATGAAGGATAAATCGTACTTTTTTTGTTTGGCCCAGAGACGAAGATCACGTTCAAACATAGTGGAGCCTGTCCTGAAGAGAAGAACATTAGGATCCACTGAATCGAAACAGTATACATGTGAACTGAATAAGCTAACCAGCCGACCACCGCTGTCCAAAATACGCCGGGCGTAGCAAAAATCAAGTCCACGCGCCTGTACGTCTGTTTGCGAGCCGAGTCATAGGGGAGTACAAATACCGTTAGTGCTTTCTCAAGGGAGTCCCAATGGTGTGCGCGAAGAACATTATGAGGGTGATAGCCGCTCATGTCTGGTCGTTGCGGGCTGTCATGCGACGCTTGTAAGTTCAATCTTGGAGGCTTACTCAGTACATGTTTGACAAGCCCTGCAAGCGGAGAATATGCGGTAAATTCCACCGAAGTAAGGGGATCTTACCACGCTCATGAAGCCTCCGCACTAGTTTCTTGCAAAGGCCTCGCACCTTGTCAGCGCCGTGATCCCAGTTTGTATGGGAGATAACGATGTCAGTGTCGTTACTTTCCAGTTTTCCCCGGCGGTAACTAAGTGAGATCCGAACGGGCACGGAATTCAGGGTTGATAGGACTTCGGACGACAACTAATGAACTGACCCGCCTACGATGATACTCTTGCAACCTGCTTCAATTAGTTCCAATTCCCGGATGATTACCTGATTTATTTCTTCGACTTCCTGGCGCGGAATCCTACAGGCGGTTAACTGTCAGGCAACAAGAATAGCCGCGATGCGCAACTTGAATGAATTTCGTTAACTCACTTTTGGCTAAAGTCGTGTCTGAGAGTTAGTGAAACCTGAATGGACTTCTCCACGCCAAGTTCCTCCCTGGTGTTTGACTCGAGATGAGATGGGGTGCCCTCGTGTGTCATCCCTGGAGTGACTTCATAGTACTTTTCGAGATCCTCGAGAGTTCGTAACCCAAGGGAATAAAGGTGTCTGGCGGTATGAGGTCCGATGCCGTGTATGGTGTTGAACACAGACAGTGACAGAAATCTTGTGGATGACAAGAGTTTTTCTGCAATCAAAGAAGAGTTCCAGCAAGGCTATGGAGCATGGTATATACAGCTCACGGGCTTCTGATATCTTGTCAGTCCTGATGAATTCCTCAACCTGGGTAAGAGCATTCAGATTCAGCAATAAGAAGTACACGATAGCCTCTAAAATGTACCATGGAAGTGAGCTTCGTGCCAAGATATGGTAGCTTTGCTACGTCCTCTAGTGAGGTCTGATCATTGAAACGGTACGGATAGGCTGAAACCCTTGTAAATAAATTGCTAGCGGACTTGTTCTTTAATTGACCTTTGATGGTCTGAAGAGTAAAGTCACTGTTATCCTGCATGGTAGTTCCAAGAAGCTCACGGATATGGCTCGAGCGTAGCTCAACATACTTCGTTCTTCCCCCTCAAAAAGTCTGGCTCTACGTATGATGTCCAACTCTTCGACAAGAGCCTGGTTCGGACAAGTTAGGTGTGACGGCCGCTGGCAGCAGAAAGGCGAGAGGCAGTTCAGGGCTGCGAGGTCTGTATCCCTTACACTACCCTCTGGATCCGTGGAAATCGGTGACTGTCCATGGTAATTTTGTGACGCCTCAGGAGGTGCAGGAGTGCTCGTCTTGACTTTTGGACATAGACCTTCACTTTCATTGCGAAGATCACCGAGTGCAACATACTTTCCATCTGGTTGGATAGTCCCAGAGTTCACTGAGTCCGTCAGCCAATCAGGGGTGACGATTGCTTTAGTTCTCTAAGATGTCTCATTAATTAGGCAGTGTTTGTAACAAGAGAGATGGTATACGAACAGCGACCTCCCAGTTGACGTGTCTCTCAAGGCGAGGTCGTGTATGCACGGCAGTGACAATAACGTCTGCGTGGTCCGAATCTGCTGTCAGCTCGAGGTTTTGTGCACCAACTTTGCCACCATGTTGTACGGCGTGATTCTCGACAAGACTGACAAGATTCTCCAATACACCGGGTAGAAGTTTCGCGGATATGATATATACCCTTAAGGGAGATTGATCGACAGAGGTCTCGCGAGTGTCCGCGGTTGGAGAAGCCGAGTCAGCGTGTGCGCGTTTTGATGGGCCTTGGTCGGAAAGAACAGCACCTCCGTTAGGCCATGCGGATGAGTGTGACCTTTTGAGAGGCATCGTCGAAGACATGTACGGATGCAGTTGGCCAACACGAGCTTTGTACTACGATGTCACAACCACTGCCTGTTGACAGGCCACATCTATGGCAAAACCTGCAGGTGTTGTCATTGACTGTGTCAAACCCTATGGCTACACAACCCTTCCGAAATTCAGGCAAGGCATGATTACAATGCCCGAGGGAAGACTTTGACTATCTAATACCTTATCAACAAAATTATCTTAGTCGTCTCACGTGACCGCGAGCGGGCTAGGGTCGACACGCAGTACAAATAATCTCCATGGAAACCTGCAATCCCCCACCAATAACCTGTTTTCGAGGGGGAGGGGGCTTAATGTTGTGGCTCCTCCCCGTCTTAATGCCAGCAGATAAGCGGAATAAACTCCTCGGATCCTGTATATTTCCCTTACATAACCTATCAAAAGCTGTAGCTGCGTGTTTCTCCCTGATCTCGACGCGGACGATCAATGCGGAACCACCACCGTGATAGGTTGTTCGGGCCACCGAATCGCTTTGCCTTCAGGTATCTTGTTCCTGGGCTCGCATGAATTTCCACCGAATTTCTGCCGAATTTCGTTGTACACTGGCCTGGGATCAGGGTTGGGGCATCGTATGGTTTCCCATAACCTCGAGTCGTACTGGATAGGTAGTGGATCTGTAACGACTCACATGTTCTTTATTGTTCAAACGGCAGGAGTTTTACAGTAAGCTGTACGGTGATCGTTCACTTTCGACTTGCTGGACGATTTTAACTTTTAAGGCATGTCACGGCTATCCAATGGCGCCATCTCTTCCGCTCAATGGTTGGAAAACGTATCTCGAGTGCGTACCTGGCATGCGTTGTACTTTGACCTGTTTATGCAACATTTACACTCCCTTGAAGCAGTCCTCTTAGCTAGGGTATACACTTCCGAGACGTATCTGGCGTTGTCCGATCCATATCTTGAAATCTTGCCTTGGATGCAATTCGTCCAGATGTGACATGACAAATGGTTTCAATATTTGATGTAAGTTGGTGCGAATAATTATCTGCACTATGTACATGGAGTAAAATCAACGGGACATTCAGCCGCCCGGAGTCAACGCGCAACACCCATCCATCATTTCCGACTCGTCAAATACAATTTGTTTGCTGTATCTCGCTTTCGCCGTGGACATTCTTACCGGACAAGCTAGATACAAATAGAGCCTAGTGAGTTCCTTGATACCAGCCAGTCCTTGTGAGATAACTTTAGGTAACAGGGACTTGCCCTCAGTATAGAAGATCGGGGGAAAGATGGTATCTACCGCATCAGTGCGAAGCTCCGCAGATTAATACTCGTACTGTACAGAGTCCAACAGCCCTTGTTTTTCGAACGATTAACTTGCACCTCGACCTTTACATACTAGAATTCATTGCCGGAGACGTTCTACAGATATGGGCTGTCATTTCGCCAGGCTGCTCCGGTCCTCGCCCTCAAGCGTCTCGGCCGTTCCTGTCCGACTTCCATCTACACCCCGCTACTGTCTCCGGATACCCGATGTGTTTGATCGAGCTGAATCGGTCTCTGCGCGTGAAGCCCGCAAGACGTGGGTTGTCGAGTTTGGGCACATCAGACTGATGCGGAGAACTACAAATTCTGATACGCGACTTCATGTTGACGTCGTGACAGTAACTTTATTATCATTCTAGTCTCACCTCAAACAGAGTCAAACCCATGTCCTCGGATGTCACTGGTCAGGGCATCCAGAAATTTTCCAAAGGGAGCACCGAGGCGCATCGATAAGGATCGGCCTGGTTGTATTCCGCCGGGGGCAGTTATCACGGAACACGTTTGCGGGTGGCGGGTCATGCGAGATATATCACACGAGAACTACCTCCGCCCACCTGAAAGGCTCACGGTCATATGTTCAGCATATCTCCTACATTGAGTCCAGAGAGAACACGGGAAGGACTCATTGGGAAGGCTTCTCAGCCGCACTAATCCGGATTGGCACTAGGTTAGTGCGAACCATTCTCGGCCGGTCAACAGACTCCATTATGAAGCGGCGCGTCACCCCCCCAACGGATCTCGAGCCTGCATTCGGACCTCAGTACCCCGACTGCCTCCAAAACGTCAATATCAAATACCCGGTCTCACGAGGCGGGGGCTGTGTCGGTAGACGATCCTGGGCCTAAGGTTTGAGGCTCGAAGTTGGGGGTGCGGGACCACTCGGCGGGTTGCCCACCCCTTTGCCTGCGCAACGCCAATTTCGTAAGCTATCACCGTCCTGGTTGCATACAACCCGCAGTTCTCGCTAATAGTCATGATCGGTTTCCACATCTGAATCTGTTACGTCTCGTAATTACTAGGGTCGCCACACCTGTCTCTGATTGGATTGTAGATACTCACGGAGAAAACGGATACAACGCACCTCAACTTTAAACATGTCAACTCGGAATCAATATCGACGCCGAGATAGTCGACGGGCGGCACCCAAAAGGATTTCAATCACGGTCGCTCTGCCGGGCGCCGCCGTAACGGTCCTCCCGATCGGTTTCCAGGTCAGATCGTCTACGCTCCTAAAGTTTAGTGTCTGCGATGCGATTTCACAGAGCCGCCATATCTGGTGCGCGGGCCCCGTACCCGATTCTTACGAGTTATGATTTGTGACTAACTTGGATCAGACCCGGGGCTGGGGTTGTCACGTCGCTGATATCATCGGCCGGACTGATCTGAGAGCTTTCGCCAGTTTCGCCCCGAAAGCGGTTCTTAGCGTTGGAAAATATTTTGAAGGGTACTTTCCGAAATGGACGTAGATCCGCTAATTGTCCTGAATGGTACAACGACCGAGCACATGTGAGAGGACATATTTTCAAATCAGATGCGTGCTTGATTTGGTCGCTCAAGAAATCGCAACTACGATCCTACTTTGCTACACGCGAGGTATAAATCTGGGTACATAATATGCGCGTTTAGGTTTAAGGACATATTCCCCTGCTCTTCTCCGCTCGCAGAACGTTGTCCCTATGCTGGTCCAGTCACCTGTGTCCCACCCCCAGCCGGTACCTATATCTTATCTCAACACATCTGAAGCGACACTCGTATCTCCTGGGGAGATGGCATGGGACAACCAACGCTCTTACTCTGCAGACGCAATGGACGTCGTCACCTGGAATTATTATACTCTCCCTCCCTCTCCTCCGGCTTCCATCAGTTCAAACACAGAGGCTTCCCCGCAACTTAGTATAAAAATGATTAGGCCGCACTTCACACCCGAATCACCATCAGAAAGCGAGCAACAACCATGTCTACCGACGAGCCAAGTGTTCGACCTCGACAGTGTGGAAGCTCCCTCGTCCTCATCTTCTGCTTCCCCGCCACCTTCGATACCGCACCTGCCCTTTTCCTCGGATAGAGGGACTCCACTTAGGAAGTCTTTCTCTACGATCGGAGGAGTGAAGAAGGGACGAGGGAGTGGGGAGAGGATCACCACCAAAGACTTCGTTCCTCCAGACGTTACTGGCTTAAGTAAGCGCGAGGCACGCCTGCTGAAGAACCGGGCTGCCGCCTTCCTCAGTCGGCAGCGAAAGAGAGAGGAGTTTGAGACAATGGAAATGTGATTTCTTCATCCCATGCTAGCCTCTTCCATCCATTGACGGTATTGCCCTAAGCCGCGTCAAGCAGCTCGAAGAAGAAAACTTGAGACTTCAAGCCCTGGCGGAAAAAGGAAAGAAATACGATGACCTTCTGCAGAATATGGAGCAACTTCGGTTGCGCTTGTCGATAGCCGAGAAGCGCGAACGAGAACTCACCGCGGAGGTCGCAAATCGAACTGCGGCGAACCTGGCAGTAAAGACAGAGTCGCACGATCTCAACTTCCCTCCCACATCATACTCGTCATACGCAGCGATGGGTCAACCCTCCATCATAACGGTCATGGTGAGAGGGTCGCCTGCACATGAAGTGGGAAATTGACCGGACACCACAGAAACAATCTCTCCTATCATCGCTTCCGTCGCTTCTCTCCGTGCCACCGCAGGCCTCACTGCCCATCACTTTCTCTATCCCATTAACGGGCCCAAGTTCCGCGAGATCCTCATCTTCCCCATTCAGTCACCAGTCTGCCTCTTGTGATATCAAGGGTCAAGGCAGACCACGATTTGGCCACGGGAGTGTCGGATTCCATCCCAGCTCCGCTGATATCGAGTCCTCTAAGAAATTGGCGATTGGTGGAGAACCTCCCGAAGCGCACCAATTCGATATGGACGGCCATCATTGCCTTGGTAGTCTTGCGATTTCCTTCGACGCGTCGTCGACCGAAGACGGTCGAGGTTGCGTGCGCGTCCATGTCTCAGAGAGGATTGCTAAGGCCGCAATACACGGGAGCAGACAGAAGAATTCATCACTACCTTCCTGGCCTGGAGCTGACACATCCTTCGCTATGACATGTCACGCTTCACCTCCACTGTCGGCACCGATCAACATCCCTTCGTCTGGCAGCGTTGAACATCTCGGGGTCTTCGCGGGCACTGGCAGTGCACATTCCAGGGAGGGCTTCGACACCCAGTTAATGTCATCGGGATATACGCCATTTGCGCAGTATGACCCAGAGCAAACATTCGATTACTATCCAGGATTAATCCTCGAGTAGATCTTCTTCAGGGCGACCGGGAGATTCAGGGTAATGCCGATTCACCTTCCTCTTTTTCAGTCTCGTGTTGGTTTCTATAATCTTTTATGAGTATGCGTCTAGTTGTGGCATGACTTATACCAACCTTGGGCTTTGCGTTGTCTTGGTTGTCGTTCAGATTATTATCTAACCCATCTTACTGCAAGTGAGGCCTTGAGGGCTGACGACTATAAGTAAGCTTTGGGGTAAAGCACACCAAGTATCTCCGTTACTTGCATGTGTCTTAGTGCTGTAGCATAGCAACTGTATACTACCATTGAGCGCATTTGACGCTCTTTTATGACGGATACTAGACTTTTGAGGCTCGAGAATTAGTAGCTGGGATATGATCAAGTTTCGGCTTCTTTTAAAAGAGCAAGTTTATAGCGAACAGCAGGATGCCATGCAGAGTCACCGTGGGTAAGAATAGCTTGATATATCTCTCTCGCCTCACGCGATATCCGGGAGGGGGCCGACTATCAAGTCACTTTGTTCATAAATTATTGTACTTAGCTTGTCTCTGGACCACTACCACCATGGACACTCAGGTTCCTGCACGCAGGACCAACAAGTTCACTAATCCGCCGGACTATTCCTTTGCGTCTCACCGCCTCCGCAAAATACTTCGAGATCCCTCGAAGCAACCGATCGTCCTTGTCGCATGCGGATCCTTCAGTCCGGTCACCTACCTCCACCTCCGAATGTTCGAAATGGCCAAGGACTATGTTCGACAGAACACCAAATTCGAGATCGTGGGGGGGTATCTGAGTCCCGTGAGCGACCAGTATAACAAGCCTGGTCTACTCAGCGCACGTCATAGGTGAGCGATAAACACCAAGGATTCCAATTCCTCTATCGTACTTCTCTTCATCTTGCGGTCTGCCTTTGTTGTCCGGAAACGCTGCGTCCTCGATGAGAAACCGTGCTTTTGGACTCAACCGGATTAGTATAACGCTCACTCAAGCGGCCGCCCCGTGTCAACTCGGGATTTCTTCCAAACGTCAAGTGCTTCCGCGTGTGTATTTGCACTTTTGGCCCTCTTAAAAGAGAGGTCACCTCACATGGCTTTCACTGCCATTTCTGACCGTATCAGTTTTCTGATATGCTGTACGATCTTGTGGCTTCATCACACAGGATGGCACACCTGATCCTTCTATCTTGGTTTGGCTGCTGCGTTGATAAGTGTGATGGGTTTGCTTCGGGACTTATCCATCGTGGCCCATCAGGTCCCAGATGGATAGGAAGGATCTGTCATCATTTCTATTCTATCCTATTCATCACTGCCAAGATAGAAGCTGACTTCCTACTGTGCCTTTTGATTCACAGAGTCAATATGTGCACTCTCGCTGCGGAGGAGACATCCTCTTGGCTTATGATTGATCCGTGGGAGGCACTCCAGAACTATCAACGCACAGCTGTTGTGCTCGACCATTTCGATTATGAAATAAACACAATCTTGGGTGGGGTGCAAACGCAGGACGGAGAGCACCGGAATGTCAGGGTCATGCTTCTTGCAGGTTCAGACTTGATAAGCACCATGTCCGAACCTGGTGTTTGGGCGGTTGAGGATGTAAGTATTTTCTCCTCTGGGTCCATTTAGAAGTTCATTCCGAATCCTTACACGATCCCATCTGTAGTTAGATCACATACTAGGCCGGTATGGCACGTTTATCATCGAACGGGCAGGTTCCAGCATGGATCAAGCTACAGATAGCTTGGCACGTTGGCGAAACAACATTCATCTTATCCCTCAACTAATCCAGAATGACGTTTCATCGACAAAAGTTCGCCTGTTTCTTCGCAGGGGACTTTCTGTACGGTACCTACTTCCGGCTGCCGTCGTCGATTACATAGAGGAGAATAACCTATACCTAGAAGATGGATCCAGCCCGGAGAAGGAGAAAGGAAAGGAGAAAGACAGTGGTTCGGGGAAACGGGAGGGTGATGCAGGGTTTTCAACCAAGGCACTCTTGCAGTCGTGATGCCATCGGTATATGTCTGTGTATCATTCCAGGCAGGTTACTATGTACAATTTTGTGAAGGTTATGACGGGGTGGGTCCTCCCTGTTCTTCCGAAGGTATCGTCGGACATAAGAAACCGTATGGTTGTCATGTGCTGTTACCGTCGGATTCTGTGCTCAACTCGACCTCACATTCCGAGGCCCGGATCATCATGATGAGGTGTAGCCCCCCGACAGCGTTTATCTTCCGCTACAATATTTGAGCGTGTGACTTCATGAGGCGACTCACAATTTTCGGAGTGGAAACCGTCGGGAAATCACACACCAAGAGTTCTTCCGTCAAGGCTCACCTTAATCATTGACTAATACCATCATGGCCGCAACACGGAAGGTGCTTATGCTACACGGGTATGTCTTTATACTATGTCACCAAAACAGATGACCCAGCGCGCTGATGCAGACAAAGCAGATACTCGCAGAATGCGAGCATATTCAGTAAGCGGGTTCGCCCAACTTGAGGACCCATCCAGGTTTTCGGTGTACCGACGAGATAATATAGCTTGGCGCACTACGCAAGGCGATGGACAAGGACATCGAATTGGGTATGTGTTGTGTCTGTCCTGTCACATATGTCCGCGTGCTGCAACTCTTACCTCACAGTCTTTGTCGACGGTCCAATGGTATTACAACCGGTAGATCTGGATGGTTTCACGGCCAATGCACTCGGCGCATCTGAAGTGACTACTGCAACGTCCGATCCGGCTCTCACACCTAGAGCATGGTACAAAGCGAATCCCGACCGCACTGTCGCCAAGGGACTAGAGGACTCTTTGCAGATGCTTAAAGATGTCCTTTTGCGGGACCACTATGTGGTGAGCTTAGATCTGCGTCTTCCCTTCCATAGTATGTGATTCCCATTCCTTCAGGGCGTCTTTGGTTTCAGGTGTGTTGCGAGCGAACTCAAACGGGTCTTCTCTTGACCTTCTCCCTCCGTTCAGTCAGGGTGCAGCCATGGCAGCTCTTCTCGCTGCATTGGTGCGTGAAATGGGGATGACCCATAAGAGAAAGCTAACCCTCCGAGTTCCGCAGCTCGAGAAACCACACACATACCCCCCTTTCATGGTAAACGGCCAGCCACCTCATCCTCCATTGTATGTCATCTTATTCTGACAACTTCGTTGACGGACCCTCCGCTTCAGTCAATTCTGCGTATCTATATCGGGCTTCAAAGTGAACGATCCTTTGGCCAGTGACGTATTTGGTCAATCGTACGCGACACCGACATTACATGTTCTTGGAAGGACAGACGTGATTGTGGTCGAGGAGCGATCAAAGGTCCTCTTGGGCGTGTCTACCAACGCAAGAGTGGAAGAACATGCGGGAGGTTGGTACAATTCTCTTTCGTTTAGTTATCCCTCACGTGTCTGTAGGTCATTTCGTTCCGTCGAAAGCGAACTGGAGGAGCTTTTTTAGAGACTATCTACGCAATCCGTTGGGAGACGTGCCGTCCCCTACGGGGACCATATCACAGTCCGACTCTGGGACTGCCACTCCGATCATACCTACGTCTAATTTGTAATCCGTCTCGGCCCCGAGTGGCAGCTTCGTCAGCATAGATAGCTACTAGAACCCTAGGAAGATGCTACGGTGGTGGAATCCAGAGTTTCGCCAAATACACTGATGGTCTTTCACTCGGACGTATCCCATCATCCTTCAGGGCATTGCATCTATGGAAACTAACTCTGCACATTCATCACAGCCTTCACCGACTGTTCGTTCAACAGTTTCGGACTCTCTGAGTCCACTATAGGTGTGGTAAGTCGTGTCGATTTTTCGTCAAGTTAGCTAGCACTCTGACATGCTGTTGACAAACCTCGATGTCTTTGATGAAATGAGTCTTCCGGGACCTTGTCCCCCATCAAACACGGGTGTCGTCATATTGTCTCTGCCTCCATACACTCCTTCACTTGGTCTCCTCGGAGTAGCTTGGCGTTCGGGAGTATCTACTCGTTTTCACCTACCGTGTGCATGGTCTGATGCGAGCAGGGCTATGCCACTACGACTCAGGGGTATGGTATTCCACCTCCGGCCGAGTGGACTGTTGAACCCGTATCGAATAGTCGGCAATCAAGTCGGATCCGAGGTGGAGAATGAAGAAAATACTGAATTTGGCTAGCAAGCTCGTAACCATCCCGGTTTAGCCGTCTGGCTTCTACTGCTTGCGATGAACGCATGCATGCTCATAATGTATCCCCCACAGCATGCTGGTAGGCCCTCCTTCGTCTTCTGAACCCTTATTGAAGCACCATTGGAAGGGCGATATATCCGAGGAACGTTCAACCAAAAAGCACCCCATGAACCTTGGTTCCCGACATTCACGTTTCATGGGCGCAAACGCTATCAACGTGGGTTCAGGATTGGTCCAAGTGATCCGATATGCTCATACTCCGAAATAGTGGCCGGCCTGTGTCAGTGGTTGTGAAGAAATTCGTTCACAGTCCTGCCATTGTCAAGTCTTTACGAGTCGCGTTCCACATGGAAGGTATATCTTCATATAAACTACTACTGCTTTCGATCTCACGGTTCGCCATCCTTCGTAACGTCAGGGCAGTAAGAATTGCTTATCCTACAACGCCCGCAAGTCCGTTTATCGGATCGATCCTCCTTATGTCACTCAAAAACAAGATGCAAGGTACCATGTGCAACGCATATCACATCAATTAGCTTCTCAGTTAGCATGCCTAAATTTAATGCATATACTTCGCATTCTTGTGTTCACGTCGCCCGCTGCTATCTATTTTTGAGCACTCAAATATTCACTCCCCAACGTTGCTTCGATCCCAGAGATTTGCGGACTTTTCACACCAGATGGAGCTGCTATCACTGACCTGGATGTAACAGCCTCTCTAGCACATGCTTTATTAAGTTTGGAGAGCTCGCTACCGTGCACCAGATGGCCGCCGGCCTGACGGATTTGGTGCAGCCATTTCAAGCAAAGGCCAATGGTTCCCTGCTAACCTCTATTGAGGTAAGCGCCGATATAGGAATCCGCCCCTCGCTAGTACTTTAAGAAGCGGACTCATCATCATCACATCAGGGTTTGGAAAAATTATTCGCTGGGACCATGTATGGTGGGATCAAGATCCAAGCCTAATATTATTCCAGAGTCCACGACAGGCACGCAAAGGTCTGTGTTGGGGTTGTCTTATCTTGTCCTTCAAGCTCTGAAGCTGGCCAACGCGAAACCAGGGAAGTTATGGACTACGTTACAGCATGACGATGATACGTGGCTTGAACATGGTTTACCGACGACTGAGCGTACTGAGCGATGGCTCAGATGATCGTTGCCTCGGATTTCAGTCCATGCCATGCGAGGCAAGTCAGGTTTAGGAGGCGCCAACTGGCTAACCTAAGGAATCGTACCCCGGTTCACGAGGTTCGTAAGCGCGATGCGCCGCAAACGTGACGAGCATCGCATGAGCCCAAACAGGAAGCATGACTTCAAGTGGCACTCTCGTCCTCTGGGGCCAAGTAATGGAAGTAAGTGCTCCACATTCCACATGGACTCGGAACTTTTTGCTCGATTCCCGACACCTACTCGATTTAAGATTACTCCAATGCTATCTTTCCGACGGGGTCTCTCGTTGGCTAAGCCGTTGTCTTCCGATGCCGCCCGGAAGACACGGTCAAGTCAAACACTGGTTTGTATGTTCCCTCACGTTTGTCCCGAGCATTGGCAGTGACTGCCCCGACTACGTCGCAGACAAACCAGGGCCATACTCTGTGCGCCGGATTGCCGCCGATAAGGTTGCAAGCCGTTTCCGATCACCTGGCGTAACATGGTGTCATTGACAAAGTTTTGAGTGTAACGATGGATAGCAACGTTTGATCGTGCATCGGGTCATTGAACTTGCCGAATCTGCAAATTAGATGCATCCATCACGTCCGTTTCCATGAGTCGAATGGACGTCGACCAGGGCTAGTAATACGTAGGCGTGACTCGGAGTCGGCTGAATAATTCGTGCCTTGCCCCACACGGTCCGCCACAACCATGTGACGACTTCGGTCCAGGACAGCCGGGAGAGGGGAAGGCCATGAGCGAAATCGGCCTTCTCCGTGACCTCGAGCTTGTCGACAGCCATGTCTTCGTCCTTGAACGGTTTGGTCCGTTTTACCAACTGCCTGCTTCCTCGAGAGGACGGTAGTCTGGTGGAGAAAGACCTTTGGATCGACGAGCGCCGTGGAGTTATTCTAGACGCTCAGGTGAGTCGAAGCTCCTGCGATTGATAACTTGCGCTCTGAACGAACGAGTGATGAAACGTAGAAAACGTTCTTCCTGAGGCGAGAGAGACCGGATAAGATTGTCGATCTGGGCGGGAACATCCTAAGGTGAATGACCAGTGGACGAGTGGGAAGACCATCCCCTGTCTGTCACTCCGAAACACTAACGGCGGAGCAGTCCGGGGTACATTGACATTCAAATCAACGGCGGATTTGGTTTCGACTTCTCTGTCTACGAAGGTAACGATCAAGCATACCGCGATGGCCTCAAGCTGGTCGCAGAACGGATCACCGAGACGGGCGTAACAGCTCTCGTCCCGACGGTCATTGTACGTAGCACTTGTGTCATGTTCCGGCGAGGTTGTCCTCTTGAGAATAGCAACCCTTTTAGACGCAGGAAAAGTCGCTCTACCCAAAGTTGCTCCATCTCTTGCGACCATGGACTCCACCAGCTGCTGCGCATCTACTGGGCTGGCATGCCGAAGGCCCATTTTTGCACCTTGCAAAGCGCGGTGCACACCCTCCCCCGTTGATTGTTTCTGCGCCGAATGGATTCAGTTCCTTTGAGTCTACCTACGGCTCGGAGAGCTTGGTAGACACCGAGGATTGGCTCATGGCATGCGGCATCGACCAGGACACCGTTGGCGTCCGCATGATCACAGGTGCGCCCGAAGTCGAGGGGGTGATGGAAGCCATTGCCATAGCAAGCAAGCGAGGCATCTGTTTCAACATCGGTCACAGGTCAGCCCCTTTCTCCACGTCAGCGGACTATATGCGCTCAACGACAAACGTAGTATCTGCTCGACGGACGTGGCCACCACTGCGGTCCAAAATGGCGCACGGTGCATCACCCACTTGTTCAATGCGATGCCTCAACTACACCACCGAGACCCTTCGATCATCGGTCTGCTGGGTGCCTCGCCGTACACCTCTTCTGGCCCAGCATCCGACTTTACTCCACTCCCGAATTTCCCATACAAGTTGGGGTCTTCCTCAGGGGCGAGTCAGAAGACTCCCTACGTATCAGAGGCATT
The DNA here is from genome assembly GCA_003316205.1 of Boletus bicolor. Lineage (NCBI taxonomy): Eukaryota > Fungi > Basidiomycota > Agaricomycetes > Boletales > Boletaceae > Boletus > Boletus bicolor. The sequence continues at coordinate 15,036 of QFEM01013503.1, forward strand.
TGATGAGATCCAGACACCACCTGGCACGCCCGTCAGGCCCCAGATCAAACAGTCATCTACCCTCGGGCAGTCTCCATTTGAGAGACCATTCTATGAGATCATCGTGGACGGCATTCACTCCCACCCAAACTCTGTCAGGGTATGCACAGTATAATTATCCAATATCCCCAAGCACTCATGCGACTCTTTCTTGAAGCTGGCATACTCTGCACACCCCAATGGGTGTATCTTGATCACGGATGGTAACACGTTTGATGTTTCGTCGCCAGAGGATGACGGCTGAATCGCATATGTCCAGCGATGAGGATACTGGATCCCCACTTGAAAGACGGTATTCACGGGTGGCGTGACGGCCGCCGCTTCCTCAAGGAAGGTGACAAGCTCTATCTAGAAGGCACCACGACGCTCGCCGGGAGGTCCGTCTCTGACCTCTCGCTCTGTCGAGCCCACCCCGGTAGTCTTACTCATCAATGTCTCTTTCACTCTTAGCGTGGTCACCCTGGACAAGTGCGTCCGCAACTTTGTGCAGTTCACGGGTTGTTCGCTTGGCGAAGCGATCAAATGCGCGACCTGGAATCCGGCAAAGTGAGCGTTTGGCATTGTGTGTATGTACCTTGTGAGGTGGCGGCCACTCATGCTTGTCCTCTTTGTCCCTTTCTATAGATGCCTCGGGATTGAGAACAAGAAGGGTTCCCTCAGGGCCGGTGCAGATGCCGACTTGGTCGTTCTCGACCGCCAAGGCAATGTTCTCAGCACGTGGGTGAAGGGTAAGAAGGTTTGGGAGAGGAATTGAGATATCCCGTGATACCCTGCATATTCCAGGAGCTGTTCGGAACGACGTGCATATGGGAGGATCGTGGATCGTTCGATTGCAGATACGCAAATGACACTAACGGATAGAAACGGATGTATTGTGCGAGTGTATGGGATACGTTCCACAGAAGCACTGAGGTGGATGGGGAACACATCGTCAGTGGGCGTTGCGCCTGGTATCGTCCGATCATCAGCGGCCAGTATACGTGACAAAGGGGCTAGCCCGACGAGTCCATTCTCGAACCCAAGGCGCCGGTCAGGCCGGGAAGATCAACCAATTTCAAACAGAAGTAAAGCAAGGTTTAGGCAGTCATGCCGGTTCAACAGGGATGACCTTTACGCGTGTGGGTTGTGTGAGGCTACGAGCACGTCGTGTAAGTGGTACAATCAAGGTTTTATTACATACATCGGGGAGGTTCAAACCCAAGAAACAAACAAACTTCTGTGTTACCATCTGCTTTAAGCTTTGACAATCCGCTCGATGACATTCAGCGCAGCCAACACCAAGCCATCGTCGAAGCGCGGCGCCACGATCTGTAGGTTGATGGGCGCGTCGGCATATGCCTTGGGTTCATCTAACAACGTGGTCAGACCTGGTTCGATTCCAATACAACTTACGTCGCGAGAAACGTACACAGCTTGCGATTGCATACATCTTCTGGACCCAACGAGGTAAAGTTTGAATCAATGGCGTCAACGGCTGGGTCGACGACAAGGCCTGTCGGGAAGACCGCGCCAGGCCAGTCGAGCAGGTTCCATATAGCGAGATACCTGGTATGATTTGTCAGACTTGCCTCCCCATTCCGCGTGGGACTTAGCTTACCCCCAGTACCGCGCGGTATCGTGACGAGGCGCGGCGCCGTGCCACGCAGGAGACAATAAGACGTCGATGTTTTGCTCCCGCCAGTACTGTAGATAGGCATGGCGGAAGCAGTCACGTTTATAATGCAACTACGCTCGACCCGACCCGTGAGCCTGGTGACGACGCCTTTCTGGAAGAACATCATCGTACCTCCCAGGCCTGTGTTGCGTCGAGTTTCTTTGTGTAGGGCGGACTAGTCACCCATTCGCTCAGAGGCAGAATATCTTCTCCGCCATCTTTGAGCAATTGACGGACGGTCTCCCCACCGTCGTCAAAGAAAAGCGTGCGCTGACGGCGTTCAAGTGTGAATATTGACAAAGCTGTGTATTGAACCGACATACGATGATGCTATAACCCTCTTTGTGCTGGTAGGGAGTGTATTCCACGACCTCCACCTCCTGCGAGGCTTCCAGTTTCTGTTTCGCTAGGTTCAAAGCTCGTAGAACCGGAGGATGAGGTAATACGACCCCGTCATGGGTCATGATCCCGACGCGGAGTTTCTTCTGACTGATATCGGGGACCACAAGGGGAATCGGAATGAGACTTGGATCATTCACCCACGGTTGTTTGCTTTGCACAGCTTTTATCAGCATCTCCATATCTCTCGCTGACCTGCACATCGGGCCAGCAGAGATGAGCGTCCCATCATTGCCCTTTTGGCTGCAAAGAAGGTGGAAAACATAGTTTATGAGAGTATGAGTTTTACTTACTACCAGATGAAAGAGCCAAAAGGGAATGTGTGGCATGTCGGACGAATGCCGTACAGGCCAGTGAATGCGCAAGGACCACGGATAGAGCCTCCGCCATCGCTGTTTGAGGGGTGAAACTAGATGGCGAGATGTGCAATTCAGGCACTTGCCTTCCCATGCCCATACAGGACCCTTTCAATGCCAGTAGCGCGGCTTCTCCACCAGAAGAACCGCCCGGGGACAGATCAAGGTTGTGTGGATTGAGCTAAAATCAAATCACCATGCTGTATCTTCTCGTGCTACGCCACGCAACCTACTGTACGACCATAGAAGGACCTGGTCTCCAAGTGGAAGATCATCTGAGGTTGGTTGGTCTTCACATAGAACACTATCATAAGCTGTCAACCACGATACGAAAGCTCCCAAGAATATGAAATCTCACCAGCCCCAAGGTCGCGCAGAATGCTCGTAAGGTGGCAATCTTCGGGTGACAACTCGAGGTTGGACAGAAACCCTCCAAAAGCCCACCGGCCTTTCACAGGCATGTGGTCCTGCACGAGATTGAGCACCAACGAGGAACAAAGTCTCACAGGAGACGC
>QFEM01013513.1:0-13557 GCA_003316205.1 Boletus bicolor
CCAGGTCAGACAAAGTTATAAAGTCCCTCACTTTGATCCCGACTGATATCCCCCCCCCCTGCCGTCAACTCTTCTGTTCACAGGCCTACTCTAATGGATTGCCCCTCTGCCTCCCTCCTGTATTCTCGTCATGAGTATTCTTCTTCTCGCTCGCAGCATGCTTCCCTCTTCGCCACTCAGCTGCCACGATCCCCCGTCGTAGAGTACCCTCCCTCCTCCTGCAGTGGACACGAACCAAAGTTCGACGTTCAGGTTCGTCGTGTCAATTGCTTTCTCTAATTCACATCCGAACACGCACGCGATGCCACTTAGGTCCGAGTCCAGCGTTCCTTTTCTTTCGAGGAGCTCCAGTCTGGCTCGTACTTTGCGTCACTGGACGAGTCCGATCTTCAATTCTACCGGGTATATGGACAGCCAATCCTCATCCCACAACCAGATGAGGTCGATGGCAATTACATGGTCCACGGGACGTACCCAACTGCTGACCACTCGTGTGAGCCACTCCAGAACGGCGGTCTTCACCTCGACCGTCCTCCTGTCGTCACCTCGAAATCATATACCCTGCAAAATCCCTTGGGTGAGAACCAGACCGGAAGCCACCGTAGTTACTCCACGCCGCGATTGACCACGACCAGCCATGATTGGCAACTCGTCAAGCAGGAGCCTAACGAGGTGCGCCACATGGAACTGAAGCATCCCACACTATCTCATCCTAATCAGGGCGACACGACTTACTATAACCCGGCTCTGCCAGCTATCGCCTGTCACCTGTATACCCTACCTGACCAAGACGACGCTGACTTGACAAGTGTTACATCATCACCGGAGACGTCGATGCAGTACGTGGACGACCAAAAGCCCATGATCCCCATATATGGTGAACCGCCAATGGATTCCCTGCCTTATCCCCCTCCTGCGAATTCAGCGTCCCCGCCGTATTTCCAGGCCCCAACGCGACAACTCACGCAGGATAGTGTGGTTCTAGGGTCACCACCGTTCATTCACGACGCCTCATTCCAGATGAACACTGGTCCCGATGATTGGGAGGACACTCCACCGCGTGCGCCCCGTCTTACCGTTCATAGTCAATCATTCATGCTAAGCTTCCTTCTTTCGCCAGTTTCTACGGCTTTTTCACAGTCACTCCCTCAACGATATACCTCTTCGTCGCTCACTCGATCACATCACCACCATTCTCGGTCTCCGTCCCCAAGGTCACCTCTCCGCTTGTCCCCAGCACCTCACACAAAGCGGAGCCTGGATAAGAAGCCTGCCCTTGCGTGCTTATTCTGTCGAGGGCGGAAGATCGCGTGTGGTCCACCACAACCAGGCAGCAAGGACAAAACCTGCAAGTGAGTATATTTCCGTATCATCTCATTTAAATTGCATATCCGGTACTTTGCCGGTTGTGCACAAACCCGTCCACCGGTTTCAAGTGTATACCGGATTCGACAAATTGGGGAGTTTTTTTTTTGTCTATCAGGCTATCTCCCTTCAATCACCCAATCTTCTCGCTGATTTCCGTGACACGATCATTTGTGCCGAATTGTGTGCTTACATGTGTCCTTTTCCCAGCCAATGTGCCCGACGACATCTGAAATGTGAATACCCCCTCGAGTCTCGGCGGGGAATGCGAAAGCGCAGGTCGCTGATTCCCCGGAACTCGTCCGCAACCCCTGAGATCAATCCAGACGGGCCTAGAGTCAACATAATGAAGGCCAGTCGGAAACGCTCCGTTGGCAAGAACTCCTAGCGCCACGTTGAGAAATCCTACACTCTCGTGCGTGCGATTCTCGGCAAATCCCGTCCATCTCATATTTGTTCTAGTATGCTTCGTTATGCTTTTGATCGCTTTGCCTTTTTTTTTTCATCTTGCACTTGACGACATCTATTCCATCATCTATTCGGTTCCCTGCTTTGTTTTCGTGGCATGCCGTGACGCACATAGAAATACGTGTTCCTTTCAAGTTCGTAAAGTCATTATCAGGCCCTCATCATGTATTGGTTGTTGGTTGTTTCTCAGGGTCGTTATCGATTTATCATTCAATTGTTATCACGCCACTTTTATGCCCTGCTCTCCATGGTTATCACATGCATGTCAAGTAGTATGGTGCATGCATGAAATGTTTAACCGCCTACGTCTATGGGCAAAAAGTTAGTGTGTTGTTCTTGGCTATTCTTGAGTTCTGTCAAGGCGGACTTGCGTCAAAGAAGTCAAAAAGCCAATCCAATTGAGTACGCACGGTTCGAGTGTACACAGCTAGAAAACCCACGCTGCGGATTACTGTGTGACCTTGCCTAGAATGTAGAATCATGTGCGAGTGAAGTTCAATGGGGGTCAAAGGTCCGGAGTCCAGACCGCAGCGCTCAGGGGCACTCTGCCAGATCTTCCCAAGGCGATTTGGCAGCCATGCTCAAGGGGCTGAGACCCCTGTCTGGGTCGCCTTGCTCTACATACCGATACCGAAGGACACGCGGCAGTGGCACCCCTGGTAACTGATCCTCATGCGGGCTGTGGATCTGTTACTAACGCTTCAAGCTTGCACTGACCCAGTGAACGCCTCAGGAATTCATTTTTCCCCGAGTATCGCACAGCCAGTCTCCACGTTCACGTGGGGGTCTTGTTGTTCTCGGCTCTCTGGCAAGTTCGCAGGTTACCCGTACCTAGCCTGAGGCATCACATCTGTGCTCACGACTGCATGGGCTTGAGACAGCCTTGGTCTCACCGTTCCTTGGGCTTTGATGGTCAGTAGAGGCTCTCTATCTCCTCCAGCCCATCATGCTCTGTTTTTTTTTTTTTCGCAAACAAACGTGGGTGGCGCAAGGAAAAGGGGTTTTCACTCACACAGAGTCGTCTGCTGTCCTTTCCGTAACGTCGGCGTGGACAGGAGGCAGCTTCCGTGAAAGCACGGACTGTCTCCCATAGACAATCCCCCCCAGGTCGAAAACAACGTCACTCTCAGAAAGGGATGGACTCTGTGCCACGAAGAGAGAGATCAGTGACGCATCGTACAGTTCCACGTAGGTGACTCCGAGACCCCGCGGAGCGCATGAATGTTTGAACTGCCCCCGATAACCCCATCATCTAGTTGTTCCTTGTTGTCGATGATCAGCTGGCACAGTCAAGGAAATAGAAATAAATGCAAACGATGGTTGGCCGAGATCCGCCATTCCCGAGTCCCAACAGTGTAGTCAAGGGTCAAGGGAAACGTTCCCCCGGACTGTGGGTTTGACTCCACGGTGTGTCACTGCCGATCGGCTCTCGCCGAGACGAGTCGCTTTGCCAATACCCCACACTCGTACTTGTCTTCTGGGCATCCGACGTGTCTGTTTCATGCGATTGCAAATAAGTCGATTGTTGAGTTGTAAGCAGGTCCAGGAACCGAGAAGCATCGTCCACTGCCTCGCCATACAATGTCAAATCGATAAGTGTTGTCTGCGGGGGGAGAGGGGCACTTTCCACCTACGGTGAGTACCCTCGCCGATCCTTGCTCTTCCCGGCTGGAACACGTCAGTTGCCACTGTAGATCTGAAACAACGCCCCCATTCAGAAGCACATCTGTGTTGATCAAGTCGACAGGGCGCACATCTCTCTTATCTATTTTCGAAGGATGGGACTTGGCGCGCGATAAGGCGCTATATCCATATCCACCGATCAATACGTGTCCACGGGCGGTGTATACCGGCCATGAATGGTATGCTTGGTGGAGATATCGACCCCTTTACTCAATCATTGACCAAATGGGGTCCCTGTGTAACGGGTTTGACTTACCCGACAAACCGTGAATCTAGATACACGATGGTTCCGGCCGCCAGTAAATCGCGCATGCACTCCGAGATCGTAGGCGATGAAATACCCGTTCATCGTTCGTTGCGGCCTGGTAGCAGTGAGCCAATGCATAGATGATCCATGCCTCTTCATATCCCGCTTCCGGCGGCCCCGATGCAAGTTGAGAACGGTACCTTGGTGTCCTTACCGAGGCAACGTCCTACGTACCGCCAGACATCCCCCCACTATCCACGGAAAGCGTGTTCAGAGGATAGCTCAACTCCACGTCTCGCCAGGCATGCGGACTGTCAACCCCTGACTGTAGACGCTTCGTGGCCTCGTCAGCCGAACACGCCTGCCACGCGTCACGGTCCACGCATCCGTGAGGAGAAGAGGCCGGCGGTACACCCAGGTAGGTTCAGAATCGCTCGATTTCGACGACTGTATGTGTGCCACGCATACGACGCCACAACGGTTTCCAAAATGGATCCCTCGGATGTGCCTTTTGCACGTCACATCCCATACGCGTGTACAAGTGAGGTGAGGGGATGCCGGTGGGCTTGGGTTGAATCGAGGCGATGCATAGACGGTGCCTACGATCGGGTAAGGCACCGACATGGACAGAGGACGCTGGGCAGCTTGACGCCAACGATCATTTGGGTCGATTCATCCACGAGCCAGTGGCGCCTGCCATGCAGTGGACGAGGTGACGAGGTGGACCACCACCCCCATCTTCAAGATCGTCCCACCGATCTTTTGTACATGTATATGTAGGTACACGGGACGTGGGGGGATCGGGGCTACCCATCTCAATTTATGCAACCTTGTCCTCCGGATGTCCTGGCCCTTTCGGGCTCAAGCTCTCGGGCCCTCAAGGCTGGACAGCGACCAGAAAAGGACGAGCGTGTCACCACATCATCCGACGTCAAAAAAACGATTGTCAGTTTCCGGTCAAGTGCGAACGTCACTCCTCGGGAGGGAGACCATTTAATCAAGTGGCGGGTCCACGGACTGAATCGTTTCAAACGTGGCTCGGGAATTGAGTTGGTTCAAAAGAATCGTACAAAGCGCACTGGTGCTTGCACGATGCAACTTGATCTCTGTGTATTAGCATCGTGGTACTCGTCCTTGAATATGTCATGGCAACTTTGCTACACTTGTACTTATTACTGAAGACCAGTTTGATGTCGTGATCGGACGGGAGAGATGGTCAATGCACGTGGGGTGCCGAGCAAGCCGTACAGAGGTCGAGGCAGCAGATACCTATGAGCATTCTTATATTCAACAAATACATGTATGATAAAACGAGGGAGGTCATGGCGACATGGATAAGCTAAGGAATGTGAGCGGAGACTGGACCGTATATCAATACAAACGAGACCGTGCACGGAAAGCAAGATGGGGAACAGGGTAACTAGATACTGTACCTTGGAAAAGATTCAGAAAGATGGAATCGAGGGAGATGGGCCAGGATAGGAAAACGAGTCGTGAAAGCAGCATTGCAGGGCGGACTTTTTTTCTCTCTTTCTATTGTTGTGTTTTGCGAACCCTGATCTGTTAAGCCCTTCGACCCTTGTGAGGCGATGTGCGAGAAGATCGCCGAGGTCTGGGAGGTCCAGTTTCATCGTCCATATGGTCTTCCTCCACAACCATCTCAGCAGCCGCTTCTTGCAATCGGGCCTTGACTTGTGCAACACCACGTCCCCGTCCCCGTCCCCTTCCAGCACCCCCACCTCGCTTAGGTGGCACAGGCGCACGGGCATCACCACCTGTAGCCGAATCTTCCACGTCGCTCGTCGGTGTCTGCTTCCCCTTCTTCCGCGCGCCGCCATTCTGCGGCGTGACGTTCTCCCCGTCTTCCATTACGGCACTGAGGGCCTGCTGATCGTGCTCGTTTAGCTTACGCTTACCAGCACGTGCAGGGGCCGCACCTGCTGCGTCGAGCATCTGCCAGGATGGCTCAGGGAGATCGACATCGTTCTCGGCAGCATTGGCGAGTACCTGGCTACGTCGTTGGAGGGGTGCGCGTCCGCCGTTTCGCTGTGGAGATGAAATTGGCTGTTCGAGTTGGAGTTGTTCGAGACCAGCGCTCATGGAAGGTTCACTGATGGAGACGTCGGCCATGTCTTCATCGTGATCGTCGGCGAGGGAAGTCAAGGAAGAGTCAGGAAAGGACGCAATGGAGGAACTCGGCTCGCGGGCTTCTCGGGAGTTGTTGGCTCCAGCGACGGCAGGGATAGATTGGTTGAGCCAGGGATGATGGCGAGCCGCAGAGAGAGATAGACGATGACGAGGGTCGAATTCAAGAAGACGCCGAATGAAATCCTTGGCTATGTTGACAGAGCTGATCAGAGCTGATAAGCAGCAAGCAGATGGTTTCACTCACCTAGCTCAGTGACCTGGAGATTGTCGAGAGAACTCCAGTCGATGGTACGTTTCGCAATACGAACCTTCATGTCACGCTGATTCTCGTCCTCGATGAAGGGGCTCGCACTCGTCAGCCTATTGGACCAAGAATTTAGTGACGTTTGATGCAGAGGGGAAAGACCGTCACTTACATAGAGAACACGATAACACCGAGACTCCAGCTATCTACCAAATGGCTATAACCTGGCTGTTGATCCGATTGCATGACAACCTCGGGAGCGAGATAGCTAGGGGTACCACACATCGTCTATTGGACCGAGGTCAAGTTGATCCAGGACAGAACGAATCATACAACGAACCTTGAGGAAAGTATAGCTGTCGACAACTTTGGCGAGACCAAAGTCCGCAACCTTCACGATGGGTGGATCGTCCGACGTCAGGAGCACGTTCTACACGAACAGGGTACGTGAGTGAAGAGCCAAGATTAGCTGTGATGTTGACCAGACCTCTGGTTTCAAGTCTCGGTGAGCGATTCCTTTGCCATGAATATACTGCACGAGAGGGAATCAGGCATGACAGCCAAAGTGACTAACAGGGACGTACAGCAAGAGCGTTGCAAAGCTGTCTCGTGATATGAACGGTCATTGCCTCATCTACATGCCACGGTTCGGACGTCGTGCAAACCTGGGAAGCCAAAACAGAACCCACCGATACCATTCTCCTTCAAGATAAAATCCAGAAGATCACCTCCGTCGACAAACTCGAGGACAAGATCTGAGAGCGCATCGGTGAGACAAGTTCCCGACAACGGTCGGAAAGACACCTTACCGATGTTACCATGATCTCTGAACACTTCCTTTAGTTTACAGATATTCGGGTGGTCCAGATCCTCGAGAATCGCGATCTCGCGCATAAATGCGCTCATTCCCTTGTCACTATCTGATTTATTGTCGTTTGCAGTTACGCGCCGGACCTTGCTCTCCTGAATCATCTTGATGGCGAACCATTGGCCAGTGGAGCGCGAGATAGCCTTCATGACGGTGGCAAACGAGCCCTTGCCAAGTTCATGGCTGATATCGTAGTACGCGTGGACGCCTCCCCGAGCCGGGCCATCAGCGGTGTGCCTGTAGATGAAGCCTGAGCCAGATGAGGATCACCGGTCAATCACAGATGACAGAGGTATAAACAGCAACATACGGTAATCCTCGACACTTCCAGGTTGGGGTGTGGCGGTCCCAAAGGCGATTTCATTGCCCTCTTTGAGGATTGCGGTCTTGTCCCTGCCGATCCTGATGCCGTTGATCTGCGGAAAAAAATGACTCGTGAGTGACACGCGTCACGAGAAAAGGGAACGCGTCAAAGCCTACGAAGGTACCGTTGGAGGAGTAGTCCGCCACAATCACGGCAGACTTTTCATCTTCCTTGCCATCCCACACGATACGACAGTGGCGATTGCCTGTATGAAACGCGTCAATTTTGCGCGGAACAATGCATAGCGAGGATCAACAAAGGGAGATACACGCACTCACTCTCCCTCCAGGGAGTATGATCTCGTTCTGCTCGCCGCTCCGGCCGATGCTGACGGTGGGTTGGATTTTGAAGAAGTCGATGCGTTTCAGCAGGGTGCTACAAGGTTGGAGGAATCCCCAGAGGTGGGAGTTGGCGTCTCCGGTTGCTTGAGAGCCTGAATACTGCGTGGACTGAGTGGCCTGTTGGGTTTGCTCTTCCATGATTTCGTCGGTATTCATCGAATCCTGTGGGGCTTCCATGGTTGTTTAGAGAACTGCGCGACACGTGCAAAAAAAAAACTCGGTAGCTATGAATGGACAATGCCGTCCGATGTTAATATACGTGAAACGGTGGGGGAATTGGACGAGGTCTCAGTGATGGTGGTTGGTGTGCTAGAAATGTTGGGTGATGAAAGGACCTTGGGCTGTCTTTATAAAAAAAGGGCAAAGATAACTCGCCCCTGCCCACAGGAACAAAGCGAAGGCCGAGGACCCTTACGACGGACCAACAAACTCCTGTGAAAGGCAGTATCACGACACGACTTCCTTTTGTGATGGCAGCCAAAGTGTACGGAAACAAAACAAACGGAGTCACTACGTCGCAATCGTGGCGGACAACAAAGCGACGCGTTATTAGACATCAAAGTTGCCTCGATACTTCTCCAAGTCAGCCAACGTACACCAACCCATGTCTGTGTCAGTAAGTAAACGAAATAAGGATATCAAACTATGGTGCATCCTCCGCATCCCATCTGCATATCTTATCCAGCGGCCGGTAATAATATTGCTTGTACTTCTTCGTCTCATTTCTCTTCTGCCGCGGCATGATTGCGCTTATCAACGACGCCCGTTCCGAATCTTCGTCTCGCTCTGGAATATAAAACCAGCGACTTTCGAGTGCCTTGTGTCGGGTCCTTTCGCCACTGCTATCCACCTTCTCGAACATTCCACACCGAGCCCGTCCAGCTTCCAGGACGGTAGCGATGTCTATCAAGAACTCTTCCTTTGATCGCTCGGCCGCGAGGTAAGGATGTGCTTGCGCGAGAACGAGATACAGCGCTGACGAATCCATGGACGTTGCTCGTGAGGTGGCGAATGCTTCAATTAGCATGCCTGTCAAGGACGCATGGAACTCTACGTCGGCTGCATGCATTGAAATTGGTGTCGTGGCTGGACGTGGTGTCGGTTGCGGTGGCTGGGCCTGACCTATAGGTTTTGGTGTCTTCCTATCACGTGGACGTATAGATTCTGAGTTACAGCCCTCAACAGTGGGACGTGAGGGTGACCGCAAAAGTCGCTCGACTTTGGGTAGCCCACCGCGCCTCCGGAGAGATTTCGCTGCGCGACTCTCAGAATCACCTCTGCAATGCGACAATTTGGATTTTTTGCTTGGAGGCTCCGAATGAATGGACGTGTAGCTCTCCATCCCTCTCCTTTTCTTCGCGTTAGAGGATGGACTCCCAGACCGGATGACAGTGCGTTTCTTCGTCCGCATTGCTCCTGAGTTGCCAGTAGTAAATTCCCTCCTCTTCCTCGCTCTCTTATCGGAACTTGGCCCACCAACAGTATCCAGAGTGACATCAAGAGGTATGTGGTTCGAGTTCATCGACAGAGATTGACTGCATGAGAGTCCCTCTTGACACCGAGCGGGACCTACAGTAACGCCTAGACTGGCTGTATGTTGCCCAGGATAATGCTTATTCACCGTGTCGGATAAGGGTAGTTTCGAAGGTTCCGGTAGTCCCGAAGGTTCTGTTTCCAATGGTTCCAACTCAAACTGAGATAGGGGTGAGAGCGTGCCGTCGAATTCAAAACTGGTGGCGTCAGGTGCATGTACGTGGACGTCGATAGGCTGGGGCGAACGACTGGGGCAGGGATTCGTATGGTGAGAAATGACAGAACTAGGTGAATGGCAACGGAAATCTGTAGGATGGAGTGCCGGGACAGCAAGCGCTTCATTTGGGGTTTGCATGTGTGTGGATTCGGTAGGTGATGTGCAAGTAATTGAAGAAAAGCTCAACTCTGGGGTCCCAGTAGAGGAATGGCAATCATCTGACTATATGCGGAGAGTCAAGTTAGGCACGAAGTATGGGGTCGAAGGTGGAGGCATTCGCACATTTGAGTGAGGATCGACAACGGAATCATCCTCGCAATCATAGCCTAGAAAGGAAAGATTGGATATCGGTGATGTGAAGGGGGAGGAAGGCGGAAGTGGGGATGAACAGCGCAGGTCCTCATCACGGTCTTCTGACGATGAGGTCAAAATCTGTTTATCAACAGAGCAATTTCTTTTGCGCCTGCGTGAACGTGCCCTCGGAGGGGACGCGTCTGCCCTTGTCTTGATGGGCGATGAGTATCCACGCATAGGTGGGATCGCTTGGGATTGCACGCGTGACGCGATGGGGCTGCTCAACCATCGTCCACGTTCGGCAGATGTCGCGAAGTACGTTTCGCGTATATGGATATCCATGCCTTCGAGGTCGTATTCCTCGCAGTCATCTGCAATTGCACTGTCCCCTTGTGGATAAAAACACGTTGTTTGGGGAACGGAAGAGAAAGGTGATGGGCTACAAGATAGCGGGGCATCGCTTTGAAGCGTATTTGCGGTGAATTTTGTCATCAAGGAAGGGAGAGGCCGATGTATATAGAGAAGGGGGGGCTCTGGACGTGTACGACACGACCAAGGGTGAGTAGCATCCTCGAAGTTGTCTCGCTGGTCATATATGACCTCATCTAGATCATCGAAATAATCACCGGCTTGCCATTTCCGCGTGAGGTGCAAAGGGGTCAACAACGGCGAAGATGATAGTAGAGGAGACGAAGGTGAAGCAGCGTCATCAAAACTATGCACATTGTTGTCTATCAAGACGCTCGTGGAGGCCGATGAGCTCTTTCGCCTGAATTTGAACGGGATGGCCAGCGGCAAGGGTGAGCTGAACGAGGACATCGATGTTGACAGCCAAGCGTATATGAGGTCACGTGGGATCAAGCTCACGAGTAAACGCGTTTTAGCGCGGAGATTGAATTCGCGATCCGCGTCGAAAGACGACTCTTATCCCGCTGAAGTCTAATTGGCAGCGTGATTCATGATGAGTTCAACTCTCCGTTGCAGGTCCTAGATTTAATTCAAATATATTGACTGCATCTGGCCGAAGGCACCGTGTCGTTGAGTACGTGGTGAATCGTTTTTGGTACCCAGGGCCATGGGATTCACCCCTATCGTCAGAGTCGCTCTAGTCCGTGCCAAGTAGAGCCGGAAAAGGATATATAGCTGACACGTGCTGGATTCCTCACCCAGGGACTCGTTTTCTGCGTATCTTTACCAGTAATTTTTTTTTGTGTCATGGATGGAGGGGATGTGTGTCAATATGTTTCGCGGGTGTATACAAACAGCTCTCATGAAGATGAAAATGTATTCCTCACGAATTCCTCGGCTGCATTTGTCACGGTCATGCCGTTCTTGGCAGTAACAGTCTCCAGACACACTACTATGCAAGGAATTTAAAACCAACCTCAAAACCATCACACAACCGCTCTCAATAGCTCCCACGTTCGTTCTTCATTTCCTTCAACATGGCTCTTTACAGCCGCCATCCGAGGTTCACCATAGCTCTCCTGATCCTGATATTTATCTCGGTTCTCCTGTTCGCAAACTCGGAACCGAACGACCCGCTATTCAACTCAGTGGGCTTCCGTCGAGGTGGCCATCTCGCCGGGTCACTGAGGATTGAGGAGGGGCAGTACCAAAAAATGCTTAACCAGCGGCAGGACCTCATCAGGAAATGGGGCCCCACGCCTGACAAAATTGATCCGTAAGTTGTGTAATCCTCTCACCGTCATTCGGCATGCGCAAACCAACCCTTTGTCAGTTTTCCCTCTCATGGGGAATTCTACACACTCTGTGCGTATCTATGTGTATTTTTGATGCGGTGGGCTAATATTGGTTCACCAGGGGATTTTTTCCTCCCATCCTATAAGTGCCCACATCGTGTAGAGCGTGTCGGAGTCATGGGAGACGGTGGTAAATGGGTATGTGGCCTGGAACGCATCATTCCTAAAAAGAGATGTGTCATGTACTCCTTCGGTGCGGACCTCGTTTCCTTGGGCATGGGGAGAAATAGTGAAATTTTCTGTCAGGTTTAAATGGCGAGTCTTCATTCGAAGCTGATCTCATGAAAGCAGCACCGGGCTGCGAGCTCTATGGCTATGATTTCAGTGTCAACTCTGTACGTTCGCCGATTGAAGTTATTGGGTTAAATAGTTCACTTCTGTCAGTTTGGGCCAGAGATCGAACTCGAGTCGGATTTGAAGCACCGTTCCCACTTCTTCCCCTATGCTCTTGGTCCTAAGGATGCCTTTAGCCCGATTGACGATCCCAAGATGTACACTCTGCGTACCTTGATGGAACGGAACGGCCACGGGTTCATCGATGTGCTCAAGATCGACATCGAGGGTAACGAATACGACTCGCTCGAGGTCTTCATAGACAGTTTCCACGGCGAACCATTGCCCTTTGGCCAGCTTCAGCTCGAAGTGCACGTCTACGGTGGCAGCGCATGGCAAGATTTCCCCAAGTTCCTCAAATGGTGGGAGAAACTCGAAGCAGCGGGTCTGAGGCCATTCTTCTCTGAGCCAAATCTCGTCTATGTAAACCTCGTGAGGGGTGTACAGCCTGGCTTAATAGAGGTATGCTTTACTGTCTACTGCTTGGTGATGACGGGACAGGGCTGAAATCGTGAAAACAGTACTCTTTCATCAACATTCGCGGAAACCACGAATTAATTTCCGACCGTCCTCTGCCTCACCGTCGTATCTCACATTAACACCTACTTTCCTGTATAATACTCGGCATGGACCTTGATCGCGCTCTGGTTCGTAATGTACCGTGCCTTGTGCCTGTCTATTTCCACTGCGTGGACCTTGCCCTGAATAGAGTTACCTTAGCAAAACTTGCACAATCGAATTCATTCTGGCTGAGGAAGAAAGCTTATCCCGGTGAACAAACCCCTGGCAATGCTGGAAGAGGGGAAGGTGCGGCACTCCGGGCCGGCCATAAATAGACGTCATCTGTGTCCGCTGACCTAGGGTCCTACGGTGGCTTCTCTCAAGTGCTCTCAAGAGCAGGAGTTCCCCGCTCTCCTCACAACACTCTAATCTCCATACCATAACGCCAGCCAACATCATGCCGCGCACAGCTGAGACCGCCAGCTTCAAGGTGAGCGGGTAGATCACCATGATCGTAGCAAGTTCACAGGGGTATGGGATTCTGTAGTTCAACCACACCATGATTCGTATCAAAGACCCGAAAGTGTCTCTGCCATTTTACCTGGACGTGAGTGCCTCCAAAATCGGGTTCCGCGGTCCTTCTGAATGTGGTATTCTCTAGACTCTTGGCATGGACCTCCTTGCTGGTGAGCATGATGTACTTCGCACGACTGACGTAGTTGACAAAACTCTATTTCACCTCACAGAACAAAACATGGGCGACTTTACCCTGTACTTCCTCGGATATGACCACGATGGCATCAGCAAGCTGTCTGCCGAGGAGAGGAGCAAGGCCAGATTCAACCGCGAAGGTATGTTTATGCCCCTCTTCGTGATGTCACATATATGTACACTCATACGTCGACGAACGCTGATACATCGCGATCAGGTATCCTGGAACTCACGCACAACCACGGGACCGAGTCCGATACCAACTTCCAGGGGTATGCGAGCGGTAACACAGACCCTGGCAGGGGCTTTGGACATATCGCCATCACGGTCGATAACATTGAAGCGGCATGTGCACGCTTTGAGCAGCTCGGCGTACATTTCAAAAAGCGCCTCACCGATGGCAAGATGAAGCACATTGCGTTCCTCTTGGATCCCGATGGGTAAGTATTGGTATAGTGGTTGATTTGGAGATTGATC